>NW_020772016.1:0-11283 GCF_900518735.1 Pseudonaja textilis | reverse complement strand
GAATAGAATAGAATAGAATAGAATAGAATAGAATAGAATAGAATAGAGTTCTTTATTGGCCAAGTGTGATTGCACACACAAGGAATTTGTCTTGGTGCAAATGCTCTGAGTGTACATAAAAGAAAAGAGACATTTGTCAAGAATCATCAGGTACAACACTTAGTGATAGTAGAATAAAAGAGAATTGGAGAGAATAGAACAGAGCAGAACAGAATAGAATAGGATAGAATAGAAAAGAATAGAACAGAATAGAATAGAACAAAATAGAATATAAATATGGAAGATTAGAATAGAAATAGAATAGAATAGAATAGAATAGAATAGAATAGAATAGAATAGAATAGAATAGAATAGAATAGAATAGAATAGAATAGAATTCTTTATTGGCCAAGTGTGATGGACAAACAAGGAATTTGTCTTGGTTCAGATGCTCTCAGTGTCCACAAAAGAAAAGAGACATTCGTCAAGAACCATCATTAATAATAGTCAGAGTACAATAAGCCATCAAATCATACTAGGAAACAGTCATAAATCATAAATCGTAAGGATACAAGCCACAAAGTCACAGTCATACAGTCACAAGTGGGAGGGGATGGGCGATACGGAGTGTTGAGAAGATTCATAGTGATCGTGCAGGCTTTATAAATAGTTGGACGGTGGATTGATGGAGAGAGGAATAGGTGGATGGATGGAGAGCGAGATGGATGGGTGCATGGAACAGCCTCCCTCTCGGCGTTTTGAGTGCTCTCATCACCGGAGGACTTCGAGAAAAGTTTGGCCAGCCATTTATCTGGGATGGTATATAAGGTCTCCTAGTTCGGAGAGAGGTTGGACTAGAAGACCTCCAAAGGTCCCTTAGGATCCTACGGTTCCGGCACCTTTCCTTAACCCCGGCCTTACGTATTTCGTAATGATGGGAATTCTGACCATCTATACCTCATACAAGGAGAAGAGCATCTTTCTGGTAGCGCACCGGAAAGACCCCACGGGAATGGACCCTGACGACATCTGGCAGCTTTCCTCAAGTCTGAAAAGGTAACACACACACACACACACACCCAGACTCCCCCCCCCCCCCCCCCCAGGACTCACCAAAGTCTGGCTTGAAGGACGAGGGTTGCGGGGTGGGGAAATCAGGCCAGCTCCCAGAAACCTCCATCGAGAAGAAGGTTAAATGAAAGTTGTCCTGCGCTGACCCTGCCCCCCAAAACAGTTCGGATCGCAAACTCAGCAGAAGTCTTCCAACCTCCTCTCCTCTCGACCTACGGTTCAGTGACCGGTCATTAAGCGAGGAGTACCTCTATCACCGGGAGCTCACGAATTGAATTGAATTGAACCCTTTTATTCTTTATTTTTACCTGTTTGTTTTTGTTCTGTTTTTTTTTCTTTATTTTGCTTATTGCTTACTTTATATTTTATTTTACTTCGCATTTTATGTCATTTGTTATTTTCTGTTTTATTTCGTTTTCTATTTTAATATTTAATGTTATATTTTATTCATTTTGTATTTTATATATATTTTTTTTATGTTGTATGATTTTATGTTTTGTATTTTATATTATTTATGTTATGTTATGTTGTATTTTATATTTTGCATTTCTCCAGTGTGCTCTTTCAATTTTTTTCATTTTATAGTTTATTCGTCATTTTACCTTATTTTATCTTATTTTATTTTATGCTGTATTATTTTTTATTTTGCCTTTTTATTTTATTTTATATCTTGCTCATTTTTTATTTTGTCTTTTTTTATGCTATATTGTAGTTTTATTTTGCTTTCTATTTCATATTCCATTGCTTTATGTTACGTGGTTTTGTATTTTAATATTCTATTATTTTATGTTACTGTCAACTCATAAAATATTTCTATGGTCTTTTTAGAGTTGTCAACAGAAAGAGGCAGGGGGGCATTGCAGCAGTTTGTGCATTCCACAAATGTTTTCAAAGATAGTAACTAGGGGACTGAAGCTTCTGCCGTGCAAAATTCTACCCGGAGAGCCTGGTGGACGACTCTGGGCTAGGGAGGTGTCCCATTGGAGGATATGAATTAGGATACACCCAGGGGGTGAAGGGCAAACCGGGGTCAAGGGTGACAATGAATGATGTGTCTCAGAGTCGGTTACACCCAGGCAGTGCCGGACACGTTAATTCCCAATAAATCCTTTCTTAAGTTTTGGAAGTTTGGCTCGAGACTCAGGATTTAAATGCGGGGGAACTGCCGGAATCCTGACAGCTAGACTGTTTTTATAATTTATATTTATTTCATTTCAGTCGATTTTTAGAAAGTGAGCCCCCCCGTTTTCCCCGCTGGATGGTCCTTGACCCCGTCCTCTCTGTTTTCTCCTCCCTTTTTGCAGGTTTGACGACAAATACAGCCTGAAGATGACCTTCATCAGTGGCCGAAGCAAGCAGCAGCCGAGGGAGGCCGAATTCACCCGCTCCATCGCCAAATTCTTCGACAGCAATGGGACCTTAGTAATGGAAACCTTTGAGCCCGAGGTCTCCAAGCTCCACGACAGCCTCCTGATGGAAAAGAAGCTCAAGTAGGCTGCTGGCCACCTTCCCACTTAGATCACGCTGAGCTTTCAAAGTCAATAAAGCAATCGAAGCCAACGCGAGACCCTCCCTTCTTTCTCTCTCCCTTCCTCGGCCCATCTCTCTTTTGAGCAAAAAAAAAAAAAAGGACTTTAATCCAGCACCGGCCAAGTCCAAAACTCACGGCCTAAGTTTTGGGTTGGTTTGGTTTCCCTTGAGACCACCACGGATGTCCAATCTGGAACCGCTTATAAGACTGGTGGACCTCAACGTCTAGAATTCCCCAGCCGTGTGGAATTCTAGACGTTGAAGTCGTCGTCCCCCCGTCGTCGTCCCCGGTCTTAAAAGTTGCCCAAAGTCCACAACCTCTTCTTTTAAGATCGACGACCTCGGTGCCGTCAGAGCTTGGCGATTTTCTGGCCTTTTCTGTCCTAACCAAAGTAAGCAAAGCTCATCTGTGTACAAGCATTCCCACCCCCACCTCACTTCCCCTTCCAGCGACTGACGTCGTTCCCTAGTTGGGTCATGAAACGTCCGCCAGAAAATCGCCCAGGTCTAAGAGAGCACCAAGGACCACCACCACCACCCTCGCAGTTCGACCCTGAACGGCTATACATTGTTAATTCTTTGGGAACTCGGATTTTTCAAAGCAATTTGGGGAATGAGAAAAGTTGAGCCTCCATTTTTTTTTGTGGGGGGGGGTGGTGTTAAATTTTATTTTTATTTTATTTTAAGATAGTGAAGCCCTAATAAGGCCGTTCTGCAGGCATTGTCAAAACAATCAAAGGCTGAATTGGAACTTGATTTCGACAGAGAACGACTGCTTAGTTAATTCTGGCTGTGGTTTTCAATTATGTCTGTCGTTGAACCGATTTGTCAAGGTTCAATTTTCTTTTTTTAAAAAGGTCTGTTTTGGGGAGGTGGGATTTGACTTAGAGATTTGAAGATTGCAGGTAGTCCTCAACTTACGACTGCAATTGAGCCCCAAATTTCCTGTTGCTGAGTGAGATATTAAGTGACCCCTGCCCCATTTTACAATCTTTCTTGCCACCGTTGTTAAGTGAATCATTGAAGCTGTTAAGTTAACTTCGACAGTAAATGAACTGTTGTAAGTCGAGGACGGACCTGGCAAAGGAAAAATGTGAAGATTTAAAAAATATTTTCCAACTCTGCATTGTCCCTTTTTTGGTGCATTTTATCCGTGCAGTAAAAAAAAAAAAAAAGAGGTAAAAAACTCTCTTGTTTCTTGCATAAACTGCCATTTTCTAAAAATAGTGTTTTTTTCCTCCCCCCAATAAAAGACAGAAACTTAACATGGCAATTGTGGAATTGTTCGTGAGTGGAATACACAACGTTGTCATTTATTTTTTTGTAGATTGTAATTCTAATTATTTTCACATGCATCCACATAAGGCTGATCTGAGTCACTTGGCAGGGATTTAGAAGAAATTTCATTCACAGCTTTGTTTAAAGCCCAAAGCTTTAATAAAAGCTATAAATGAATTGTGTGATTATAAATATTGTAAGAAAAAATAAAAAGAGAGAGAGAGACAATTCAGTGTTGCGGTTAAGGCCTCGGGTCAGAAACCAGAAGGCTATGAGTTCTAATCCCATCTTGGGCCAGAAAGGCGACTGGGCGATTGGGCCAGCCACTTTCTCAGAGCCCTAGGAAGGAGGCAATGGCAAATACCTCTGAAAAAGGTAGTCAAGAAAACTCCAGCCTCTGAGAATCAGACACCATGGAATGGGAGGGCAAAAATTTAAAAAATAATATCACGGAAGAAATTACCAATTTGCAATAGAGGCACGCGTATGTTTTTTTTTTTAAGACAATCGCAGTGCAAAACTGGGATATTTTTCATTCCTGCTAGAATGCTTGTTTTGTACTTTCCGTGTTTCGATATTTACACACCGCAGTCACGTAGAGAATTGCAGGTGGGGAGCTGCTCTAAAGCAGCCCTTTAAGGAACGCACCTTGAAATAAGTAATAAAAATACCTTGGTGTTTCTTTAAAATGATTACGGACAGCAATTTAGTTATAATTTTGACTGGGAGTTCGGGATCAGTAAAATATTAATAGTCTCCCTCATTAGACCTACCGTCTTTAAAGGATGTCAGAAGGCCGTGAAAAGATGAAACAATGTTAGTGTTACTTTTAAGTTAACGGAAGTGACACTAATCTTTTTATTCCCTTCAGGGTGGGGTCAGCAGATGCATCTCTAACCACTGTGCAATGCTGCTGGCGATGGGCACATCCCTCCCCATCTGTCAGGTGTTTGGGATTCACAGCACGTAACTGTCTGTGTTGTGGTTCATTGGCAGCCTGTCCAGACGGCTGCGGAATCGGACAGTGGGAAGAAAGGTTAGGGAATCTGGAGAGGACTCGGACGAGGGTCCTGCATTTGATGCAGGGATGGGGCCAGGACCATCTGGGAGTGGGATGCTGCCATTGGAGCCTTCGGAGTCTGGCAGCAGTGAGGCAGAGGACCCAGGGGAGCCTGTTCCCAGTGCGCACATGCGCAGAGCTGCTAGAAGGCGAGAGCAGCTGAGAGAAAAGGGGCGATTCGGAAGTAAGGCTGGGAAGTGATTGGCCCCTCCCATAAGACATAAAGGACAGGCAAAGGTGAAGAAACCTTTGCAGGAAGCAAAGTCGTTCGGATTAAACCTGGAAGCTCTGTACTTCGGTTGGGTTGTTTTTTTTCTAGTTCATTGGACACTTCTGTTCTTGGCAGCACTTCACTGGACAGAAAGGTGGGTGCTTATCTCGAGGGACTGTTTGAGAATTCCCTACCAGCTGGGAATGAAAATAATTCCCAGCGTTGCAATAAAACAAGACTTGTTTTTAAAATGAGCGTGTGTTCGTAATTACGGTCTTGGAAGCCTTGGTCAGAACAATCTGCGGAGCTTCTCAGTCATCCAGGTCATGGTTGGCCCAAAGGTGCTTTTGTCAAAATGCAACTGGACTTTTTTTGTTTTTTTCTTCTTCCTTGAAGACGTTTTGCTTCTCATCCAAGAAGCTTCCTTCGGTTCTGACTGAAGAAGCTTCTTGGATGAGTCAGAAGCGAAGGAAGCTTCTTGGATGAGAAGTGAAACGCCTTCAAGGAAAAACAAAGTCCAGTTGCCTTGTGACAAAAGCACCTTTGGGACAACCTGGACGACTGAGAAGACATTTTTCTCCAATTCTCCAGATCTTGAAAACTTTCCTCGAAAACCTCCAGCAAATGGAGCACCGCTGTCCACCCCGAGCTTTTGCGATGGGCACTTAGCTGATGACGGCTCCTCGGTGGACCACTCCGGATCCATTGGTTCCCTCCGCAAAACTCTGGGCTCCTGTATTCCTTGCGTTTCCTTGTTTCAGACTTAGAACATAGGGGCAACTCTAAAAAGGCCGCGCCGGACACGTGAACTCGCCATCAATCTTTTTGAAATGTTGGGGAGTTGGTCTCCAGACTCGTGTTTTAATCCTGACGCAGAATATCAGAGCTGGAAAAAGGAACCTCGGAGCAAGTGGTAGGATGCTGCCGGTTTAACAAACCGGTTCGGTGAGCGTGCGCATGTCTTAAGGCGCTTGCACTGAAAAATGGAGCGTTTAGAAGCTCGGCTGCCTACCTTCCAAGTCAGCTACGCTAAGTAGAACGGCGAGGTACGTGTGTGTGCGTGTGAAATCAGCTGTGCCGCATGATTGAGATCCGCCGCAAAGCAGAAGATATAGGACGGGGCCAACTGATCGTTGGAACAACCGGTTCGCTTGAACCGGTGCAAACCGGCCGCATCCCACCACTGCCTTGGAGGTCTTCTGTCTAGTCCAACCCCCCCACCACACACACCCGCTTGACGACTAGACTGTTTCAGACAGGCAGCTGTCCAGTCTCTTCTTCACTTCCTCCAGACGAGCTTCCTTGGATCCTACCAGTTGTCCTGTGAACAGCCCAGGAGATACAGAACATCTTGTCCCCTTCTGGGTTTGATTTTGGTTTGAAGTGGCAACATCTCCTAATTAAAAATAATAACAACCCCAGAAGTCTTGATCTTCTATTGATGTAAGGTTCCAGAGATAGAAAACTGGCTATGAATCCTTTCCTTCCTTCCTTCCTTCCTTCCTTCCTTCCTTCCTTCCTTCTTTCCTTCCTTCCTTCCTTTTCCCCTTCCTTCCATCCATCCATCCATCCATTTATATCCATCCATCCATAGCTATCTATCTATATCATATCATTATCTATCTATCCATCCATCCATCCATCCATCCATCTATAGCTATCTATATATCATATATCATATCATATCATATATCTTTATCCATCCATCCATATCTGTCTGTCTATCTATCTATCTATCTATCTATCTATCTATCTATCTATCTATCTATCTTATCTATCTATCATCTATCTCTTTCTATCTATCTTCTATCTGTCTATCTCATTTATCTATCATCTATCTATCATCTATTTATCTCATTTATCTATCTATATCTATCTACCTATCTATCTATTGATCTATCTATTGATCTATCATCTATCTAATTTATCTATCTCATTTATCTATCATCTATCTATCTCATTATCTATCACAATCTATCTATCTCATCTATCTATTGATCTATCTATCTATCTATATCTCATCTATCTATCTATCTTATCTATCTATCATCTATCTCTTTCTATCTTTCTATCTTCTATCTGTCTATCTATCTCATTTATCTATCTATCATCTATCTATCTCATTTATCTATATCTATCTATATCTATCTATCTATCTATTCATCTATCTATCATCTATCTATCTCATCTATCTCATTTATCTATCATCTATCTATCTCATCTATCTATCACAATCTATCTATCTATCTCATCTATCTATTGATCTATCTATCTATCTATCTATCTATCATCTCATTTATCTGTCTCTCTAACCTTTCCCAGAAATCCCCCGCTTGATTTATTTTTAAACTTCTCTTGCCCCTCGGGGTGCCTCCCTCCACTTTCCGCCCACCCCAGCTGGGCCTGGAAAACATCTTCTTGGGCCTCTAGTTCCCCGACGAGCCGCAGACGGGTGTGAAAAAAGGAAGCCGCTCGTTCGAAGGGTATCTGTGGCTAATATTTTATACATGTTTTCTTTTCTGGAGTCCCCGGAGCAATTCAGGGCTGAGAAAGCCCCAAGGGAGAAGGGACGTTGTCTTTCAAGGTGGAAGCGGCTGGGAGGGGAGGAAAAAATCATCCCACAAAACCAAACGATCCCGATTCAGATCCAATTCGGGGTCGGATCTTTTCCTGCCGATCCTTCCGTGGACTCCTCAATCGATTCTGCCACCGATCCCTACAAAAGCAAAGAACCTCATCACTCAAAGCAACCAGATACTAAGGGCTACTAACCTAATTAGACTTTAATCTCACCGCTCCACAAAAGGTTTCAGAGGTCAGTTACAGATTGGCGAAGGGTTTTGTTCCTCTCTTCAGGAATTGACCAAAGATTCGGACTCTTCCCTGGACCTCAAGCCCTAGGACCCCATTGCGACCCATGGCTCTGGACCTTCTTCCGCTTAGTGACTCAAGTCATGGCAAAGATCCGCTAGACGAGCCATGGAGAAGCTTCCAGCGTTTGGTCCAGTCTGAGGTTCTCCAGTCAGGACAGTGGGAAGGTTCCGTTGTGGCCCGACTCGGACAATGAGGAGGTTAGGGAGGAGCCCGGGCCAGTCCTGGAGTCTGGGGAAGGCTCGGACCAGGGCTCTGCTTAGGAGGCAGAGATGGGGCCAGGGCCGTCGGACGGTTATCAGCTACCTTCGGAGTTGAAGATCAGTGGGGAAGAAGAACAGCTGGAGCCTGTTCCCAGTGGGCGCATGCACAGAGCTGCCAGGAGAAGGGGACAGCTAACGAACAAGGGTCGACTCGGGAGTAAAGGCACAAGTGGACGGTGAATGGCCCCTCCCATAGGGAATAAAAGAGGAGCGAAAGGGGTGTGGTGGTTGCCTTCGGAGTCGGAGATCAGTGGGGAAGAAGAACAGCTGGAGCCTGTTCCCAGTGTGCGCATGCGCAGATCTGCCAGGAGAAGGGAAAGGTTAAGGAATAAGGGTTGACTCGGGAGTAAAGGCACAAGTGGACGGTGAATGGCCCCTCCCATAGCGAATAAAAGAGGAGTGAAAGGGGTGTGGGGGTTGCCTTTGGAGTCGGAGATCAGTGGGGAAGAAGAACAGCTGGAGCCTGTTCCCAGTGTGCGCATGCGCAGAGCTGCCAGGAGAAGGGAACGGTTAAGGAATAAGGGTCGACTCAGGAGTAAAGGCTCAGGTGGACGGTGAATGGCTCCTCCCATAGGGAATAAAAGAGGAGCGAAAGGGGAGTGGTCTGTAGTTTGGAACCCCTCTCGAAAGACGGTTGGCCAGGACTTTGCTGGGGAGGAATTACCTTCAAATTAAATAAAAGGGGTTTTATTGGGACAAGGAGTCAGCTTCATGCTTGTGGGAAGCCTAGGCGAGAACAGGTTCTCCTCCTGTTCTTCCATCCCCGCATGGAGGGATGACGGGAGCAAGGGTGGGACGCAAATATTTTTTCCAACCGGTTCTGTGGGCATGTCTAGGTGGGCGTGGCCAAATGACTGGGTGGGTGTGGCTGTGCTTTTTTTTGCAGCATCCGCCCCCCGGGCTCCATTTTTTTTTTTGCCTCTTGGGCCTCAGGAAGGCCTCCGGGGAGCCTGTTTTTGCTCCCCGGAGCTCCCCTGAGGCCCAGGAGACCAAAATGGAGCACGGGGTGGCGCACCACAAAAAAACAACCCACGTGCCCCTTTTGCTTCTTGGGTCTCAGGGAAGATTCCTGGGTGATGTAGTAAGACATCAATGGGGATCCAGGCACAGCCGATTGTCATGGCCCCGTTGGAGTCTGACTCCGAGGGAGAGGAGGAACAGCCGACAGGAAGTGGAAGTGTGGCTCCAGAGGTTGTGGAGGAGGCTGGGGAAGGGCAGAGGCCGACTGGGCAGTCAGGAAGACCCAGGCCCATCCCCTCTTCACTCTAGGGCACGCAGGGTGGAACAGAGAAGGGAGCAACGTGGCTTAGGGGAGAGGAAGCGGCCATGATCCCCTTCATTGGCTGCAGCTGGGGGGGGAACAGTACATAGGAGGGGTGTTTAAAACACAGTGTTGCTAGAAGCAAAGTGTGTTTTGTTTCCAGCTAAGGTTTATCTTGGTTGGCATTCTTCCAACGGACGGCGCCTTGTTATCTTCTTGAAGTTTGTAATTAATTATCCTGGTCCGTCGTGGAAATTCCTTCGGTGAGGTTTGTTTTACTTTTTTTAAAATTTCTCTGTTATCTGGTCTTTGAGTTTGGACTGTATTTCTTTCCCGTGGAGACTATTTTGGAAAGAGTTTAATCTCCAACGGAGAACCATTGAACAGCGGGGCCAAGTTGGAGGCATTAATGTATTTACGTTTGGGAATTTATTAAGTGTGTGCTGCTTCGCGGGCCGTCAAACTGAGTGTTGGAACAGCTGATCATCAGGAAGGGGAAAAAATACCAGTTTTTTAAATTACCAGTTCACCTGAACCAGGCCAAACCGGTAGAATGCCACCGCACCAAGGTCGTTTTCTCAAAGGTTAGGCTTTTCAGAGGAAAGGAGAAGCTTGGGAGGAGACGATTCTTGAAGAGGTGTTGGAGATACTCACAGTGCTTTCAAAAGCAGAATCTATGGGTTCTGGAGATACTTTCTGCCTGAGCAATCCTCCATATCTAATCCTGCAAAAGAGAGAAAGCGTCATGCCCCGGTTGGAATCTGATTCCGAGGGAGAGGTGGAACAGCTGACAGGAAGTGGGAGTGTGGCTCTGGTGGCTGTGGAGGAAACTGGGGAAGGGCACAGGCTGGCTGGGCATTCAGAGGAAGACCCAGGCCCACCCCCGTCTTCATGCTAGGCCACGCAGGGAGGAACGGAGAAGGGAGCAACGTGAGTTGCGTGGTTTAGGGGGAGGAAAGGGCCCTGATCTCCTTCATTGGGCTGCAACTGGGAAGGCTGTTTAAAAGGGCAAACTGCGCAGGGCAAAGTTGCTGGAGGCAAAGCGTGCATTATCTTGGTCGAAGCTTATCTGGGTTTTTGGTGTCCTCCCAACTGTGGTTGCTGCGTTATCTTGTTGGAAGTCTGCAATTTATCATCCTGGTCTGTCGTGTTAATTATTTCAGCGTGGTTTGTGTTGTTTTTTTTTTATTATTTTTTAATTATCTTTACTTTGGGTTCGGACTGCATTTCTTTCTTTCACAGACTGTTTCTGGAAGAGTTTGATACCCAGCCGAGGATAATTGGACATTGTGGGCCAAGTTGGAGGCATTCAAGGGAATTTATTCTACTTTGGTGACACTGTTATTTCTGTGCCATGCCTCTTTGGGTCCTCACAGACCTTTATCTTCCTTTGGTGGAGGTGGCCATTTATGGGGATGGTGGTGGGATCTCTTGGCCGCTTGAGAGGGACTCCCATGGAGAAGGTTCCTCAAACTTCAAGATCAGTTCCATTCCTCCATGCTCTGTTATCTATGAAGGGTTTTTGGTACTCTCTGAGCGTGGTTGTCTTCTTGGAGACGTTTCATGACCCAACTAAGCAACATCATCAGTGCTTTAGAAGGGAATGGAGTACTGGCACTGCTACAGCCCTGTTACAGCACCGACGATGTTCTCTAGTTTGGTTATGCAACATCTGCAAGAAAACCACCAAGCTCAGGAAGCACCAAGGACCCCACAATCAACACTAAGATTAACACTGGACCAACAATCAAACAGCAAA
>NW_020772015.1:0-11287 GCF_900518735.1 Pseudonaja textilis | reverse complement strand
TAATAATAATAATAATAATAATAATAATAATAATAATAATAATAATAATAATCTCTGTCTCCTTTTCGTTCCATTCCTCCCTCCCTCTGTCTCCTTTTTTCCTCTTCTTCTTTTCTTCCTTCTTTTCTTCCTTCCTTCCTTCATGTATCTCTTACCTTTTTCATCTCTATCTCCCTTCTTTTCTTCCCTTCCCCTCCCTCCCTCCCTCCCAATCTCTCTGTCTCCTCCCTCCCTCCTTCCCTTCTCTTTTGTTCCCTTCATCTTCTCTCCATATTATACCAAAACATTTTTGGCACCGCCAGAGAATTGCTTCGAGGGCCCTGTCCTAAAATGTTTACTTTTTTGGCATTCAGCACACAAAGAACGGGCATCTTTCTGACCTCAGTGTGTTGGGAGCAGGAATTGCTGATTAGAGGGGTCCCAACTGCTAGAGGAGACCGTCGCTAAACGAGGAGTACCCGCACTCCGATTCTCTGGTGAATTGCGCTTGCTGGCAGCCGTGCCAGGCGGAGCGCCCATCTCCCAGAGCAGTCTATCTCAGTACCGCCATAACATTTCTTGCATCCCCTTCCAAAGCACGGGTGGAATTTCATGGCACAGAGCTGCGTCATTAGCCAAGCGCTCTTCTGTTCCCGGAACAGCAGAAGAGGTTGCAAAGGTCCAATGTTCACTTTTCTGCACATCTGGTTGTGTCATTGTGTGCTGGAGCGCAAGCTGCTGTTCTTTTATTGCCACCCAGTAGAGTTGGGGGGGGAGGAGGGGGGGTGAAGAAAGAGACCCCTGCAGGAATCCCAGGCCGCCAATTACAAAAACAGAGAAAGGAAAAATCTGTCTAGCCCAGAGGCAGCCCTGCACCAGAATACATGATGCACCAGCAATTAAACCATCTCTCTCTCCCTCTCTTCCCCTCTCCCTCTCTCTCTCTCTCTTTCTCTCTCTCTCTCTCACATACACACACACACACACACACATACACACACACGTCTGTCTGTGTGCGTGCATGCCACATATGTATATCAAGTCTTCCCCTTCCTAGCTGGAGAGTTTGCTTCAGTGGTGGTATTCTACCGGTTTGGCACGGTTTGAGCGAACCGGTAGTAAAAAAAAAAACAGCTATTACTCTTTCTTTTTTTTTTTCCTCTTTCCCTCCTGACGATCAGCTGTGCCGGAATCCCCCTTGCTGTCTTACTGCTTTGCCCAGGAGGCTTCCCTGAGGCCCAGGAGGGAAAAAAAATGGAGGAGGGTGCTGCAAAAAAGAAGAAGAAGCCACGCCCACCCAGTCACATGGCCATGCCCACCTAGCCGTTTCCACCTAGCCGCGCCCACAGAACCAGTAGTAAAACTATTTGCATCCCACCCCTGGTTTGCTTGTTCATTTATGTATTTATTGTGGAAAATGGATATACCTGCCTACTTCCTCGCGGTTGACTCTAGGCGGCTCATAGAAAATAACGTAGAAGGAATAAAAACAATTAAAAATAAAATAATAATAACATCCCATCCCTCGGTGACAACACACATGCGTATTGGCCATTTAAAATAATAATAATAATAATAATAATAATAATAATAATAATAATAATAATATGATAACATCCCAGCCCACCCCTCAGCAACAACACACATGTGTATCAGCTATTTAAAATTAAAATAATAATAATAAAATAATGTCAGAGCGTTTGCAGCGTGACTGCTATTGTGAGGAACAAAACACAACACACAGAGGCTTTGACTATTTAATAGTGGTTTATATCCAAGAAATATATGCGGTAGGTAATACCTGACAAGCAATCACTCATCTTAACTCTATATGGAAAACTCTGCAATGGTGATGGGACACAAGGAGAGAGAAATACGCCCTCTAATGGCTGCCTTATATAAACATCTCTTAAAGTGGTAAAACTTCAGTGGAACCCATACATAGTCTTAAAACGGCAATTCCTTTTCTGATTCATCCTTATTGCATCAGCCTTACAGCAGCTGGTCAGCTCTTAAATCTCAATACCTTAACAAATAATAACACCCCTGCCCCCATGGCGATATGAACACACATTCATACCAGCCTTTTAATAGGTTCCATCTCTCTCTGGGGTCCCCAGGCCTAAAATAGTGAGGGTGGGCAAAACATTTCCTTCCTTTTCTTCTCCCTCCCTCTCTCCCTTCCTTCCTCTTGCTTTTTCTTTTATTCCCTTCCTCTCTACTTCCTCTTTCCTTCCTTCCTTCCTTCCTTCCTTCCTTCTTCCTTCCTTCCTCTTGCTTTTTCTTTTATTCCCTTCCTCTCTCCTCCCTCTTTCCTTCCTTCCTTCTTTCTCCCTTCCTCTTCCTTTTTCTTTTATTCCTTCCTTCCTCTTCCTTTTTCTTTTATTCCCTTCCTCTCTCCTCCCTCTTCCCTTCCTTCCTTCCTTCCTTCCTTCCTTCCTCTTGCTTTTTCTTTTATTCCCTTCCTCTCTCCTCCCTCTTCCCTTCCTTCCTTCTTTCTCCCTCCCTCTTCCTTTTTCTTTTATTCCCTTCTTCTCTCCTCCCTCTTTTCTTCCTTCCTTTTTTCTCCCTTCCTCTTCCTTTTTCTTTTATTCCTTCCTTCCTCTTCCTTTTTCTTTTATTCCCTTCCCTCCCTTTCTTTTACTTTCATTCTCTTATCTCTTCTCCCTCCCTTATATTTTTTTCTTTCTCTACTTTCTTCATTTAATAGCGAGACGGGGGACCACCACTCCCGGGACTTTTCACCCCTAATGGGCACACACACCTGTTTCTTGTCGGGAGGATGGGAACGGGAATGTCTCACTAAAGCGCGCAAAGCCAACTTCTTAACAGAGTGAGAGCATCTTCAAAGGGGTCTCATTTGGGAAACTGAGGCTGGGTTTTTTTTTTCCTTTCCCGGATTTGAGTGGCTGATGGGAGGGGAAGGAGGGAGAGAGAAAAAAAGAACTTCGGAGAAGTTAACATTTTCGAAGCGTAATTGAGTTTGGATTTGCCCATTAGATGGGAAATGCAAAATTGGATAACATCCCATTAAAATGGGAAGTTAATGAATTTCTCCCCCGTCCTTCTGAGAAGCAGCCCTGCAGCCCTCAGCAGGATTCATTTTCGAGAGGAAATTGTGCCGGACTCAGAGGGCGGGCGTCCTGGCAGGGGATAGGCTGGCAAAGGGCACAGTCCTTCTCCTTCCTCCCAGAGTTTGGTCCTCACAATCACGCCGCAAGGTAGAGTTGCTGAAGGAAGACACCCAGTTCCTTTCCTTCCCTTCCCTTCCCTTCCCTTCCATTCTTTCCTTTCCTTTCCTTTCTTTTCCTTCCTTCTTTTCCTTTCCTTCACTTCCTTCCCTTCCCTTCCCTTCCATTCCATTCTTTCCTTTCCTTTCCTTTCCTTTCCTTTCCTTTCCTTTCCTTTCCTTTCCTTCCTTTCCTTCCCTTCCCTTTCCTTCCCTTCAATTCTTTCCTTTCCTTTCCTTTCCTTTCCTTTCCTTTCCTTTCCTTTCTTTCCTTTCCTTTCCTTTCCTTTCCTTCCTTTCCCTTCCTTTCCTTTCCTTCCTTTCCCTTCCTTTCCTTTCCTTTCCTTTCCTTTCCTTTGCTTTCCTTTCCTTTCCTTTCCTTTCCATCTCTCCTTCCATTCCATTCCATCCATCCATCATATTTCTCTCCTCCTTCCTTCCCACCCATCCATCTATCCATCCATCCCATCTCTCCTTTCTTCCTTCCTCCCTCTTTCCTTCTTTCCTCCCTCCCTCCATCTTTCTTGCCTTCCTTCCTTCCCATCCATCCACCATATCTCTCCCCTCCTCCCTACTTCCCATCCATCCATCCATCCACCCCATCTCTCCTTCATTCCTCCCTCTCTCCCTCTTTCCTTCTTTCCTCCTTCCCTCCATCTTTCCTTCCTTCCCATCCATCCATCATATCTCTCCCCTCCTCCCTATTTCCCATCCATCCATCGATCTATCCATCCATCCCATCTCTCCTTTCTTTCTCCCTTCCTCTTTCCTTCCTCCCTCCCTCCCTTCATCTTTCTTGCCTTCCTTCCTTCCCATCCATCCATCCCATCTCTTCTTCCTTCCTCCTTCTCCCCCTCCCTCCCTCTATTTTTCCTCCCTTCCTTCCTGCAAAACCCCCTCCCTTCTAGCACTGATGATGTTATCTAGTGGGGCAATGAAATGTCTGCAAGAAAACAACCAAGCTCAGACAGCACCCAGGACCCCATCGTCATTGTCGTCTCCTCCTCCTCCTCCTCCTCCTCCTCCTCCTCCTCCTCCTCCTCCTCTGTCTGTAGTGTCACACTAACACAATTTACAGCCAGAGCGTTTTTGCTGGGCCAGCACTGAGCGCTTAAAAGCCTCCATAATTGTCAGCTGGGTTTCCACAAATTGCCTGAATTACTGTGATGCAGAGAGCACGTTGTCTGGAGAAATGCGTTTTCAGATTCCACCTTTATTTTCAAACCGGCATTCGGAGTGTTTGCCTTCACGTTTATTTATTTTGGAGGAGGAAAAAAAAGACAGGGGGGAAAAAGGTGATTTTATGTGCTGCAGGAGCAGGGAAGGAGGCCCGCAAGCTCCAAGGTGACGCTGGAGCCCCGCTTTCACCTGCTTGAGGGGGACCCTGATGATTGCAGGATATCGGAGCAGGAGTTTTAAAACTCCTGGTTTGGATAAATGGTTCACACCTCCGTGTGGATTTTCCTAAGTGATCTGGGAACCTAGTGGCTTCCCTTCACGCAACAGGCTTAACCTGGTTATGGAATTAACCGGGGTTTCTTTCATTTGCGCTGTGCACGTTTCTCCATATGAGCCACAATTTGCGAGAAGATTCATCTACAGGGGAACCCCCTGTTTCATCTTAACCAAGACTAGCATCTTGATTGTCTGTATCGGCTTGGTCTTCCTCTGGCTTGGTTCATCTCGTTGGTCGTAAACGTTGGAGGGAAGGTTTGAATTTTGCCTTAATTCATCAACTTACATTCATGGGTCAAACACACCAGGGCCATGTTCTAAGCAGGTGGATTAAGCCACAGTAGCTTGGCTTCACAGGTAACTTATGTAGCCCCATCCTTAGTCCTCGATTTGTAACCGTACTGGAGCCTGCGTCAGCCACGATGTTCATAAAGCAGGCCGTCATGTCATCCTCTGCCTTTTTCTTGGATGTTCTCCACCTGGAGAACCATCAAGGTGTCATGCCCCTGTCGAGTCTGAATCTGAGAGGGAAGATGAACAGCCATCAGGGAGCGGGAGTGTGGCTCCGTTGGCTGTGGAGGAAACTGGGGAAGGGCAAAGTCCGGCTGGGCAGAGCAGGGAAGAGGTAGAACAAGGGAGAGGGAGTTTAGAGGAAGACCCAGGCCCACCCCCTCTTCATCCTAGGGCATGTAAGGAAGAACGGAGAAGGGAGCAACTTGGGTTGCATGGCTTATGGGGGAGGAAAGGGCCCTGATTCCCTTCATTAGGCACACCTGGGAATGAGAATTTAAAAGAGATGGATGCTGAGTGTGGCGTCTGTTGGGAACAAACATGACTTTTTCCTGTGTTGTCTTTGCTTATCTGTGTTCCTGGCATCCTCCCAACTGTGTTGAGTTATTGCTGTGCCTTCACATCTAGAATTCCTTCTCCTGCCCTGCTGGACTAATTATTTTTTTGTCCTGATGGGACTTATAGTTACAGTTTTTGTTGACCACGTTTTGGACTTGATTCTCTGCAGCCCAAGGCTGTTCCTGGGAGAGTTTTTCTCCAGCCCAGAAGGTATCCTGGACACTGGGGGCGAAGTTGGAGCTAATAAAGGGACTCCTACTGATTATCTGACTATGTTGCCTTTGTGCCATGTCCCGGGTCATCACACAGGGCATAGTGAAACTCAAATGGAGATATCTCAACCAACCAGGCCCCTGGGACGAATTCTCCTTTTCTGACCTTCTGTGATCCAGATGGGATCTACAAATCAGAAGGGAGGATCCCTTTCTCCATGAAGTTGTCCGCTATGAAGGGTTCCTCTCCCTGCACGGAATGAGGTAGAATCCATTCCTCTCATACCTCGCTACATCAAACCGTAGGTAGGAACATGGTATCGCCACATCACCTCTGCTACAGGTATTTAGGTCAGATCAGTCTCCAAATCTCGCAGGTGTGTTCAGCAAATTTGGGCCAGTCAGCAAAAACCGTTTGGCTGAAAAGAGCTGAATTTGTTAAAAATGATAGGAAGCTCCTCCCTGTTCTTATCTGGCGACTCTCGTGTCCTCTCAAGAGTTCCCTTTCTAAATTCTTCTCAAGAAATAGAAATCTTGGCTGTCAGCTAAGTTAAAAAAAAAAAAAGGCATGCATTATGTATTCTGAACTGGAAAAATGCTTATTCATTTTTTTTCAACCTAAGCAATTGCTGGTCAGCTAAAAGAGGCCCGAAGCCTACGTTGGAAAGACAGAAAACATCTGTGTGGTTTATCCTAAAAAAAAACCCACAAAACCTCAACGCTTTTTCTTGGCGTTCCTCTTTGCTTGTTCCTAACTTGTTTGTTGTTTTGACATCCTGCCTAGAGCTGAGCTGGGGAGATAAAGGATCTGGTCCCGGTAAGCGGTATTTAGACAGGCGCTTGTCAAGATCCGTTGGGATTGTCTGTATGGGTTTTGGCTGAACTCGCTTCGGGATCGGCTTAGGGAGGCCTTCTTAAACCCAGCTGGAAATGGGTGATAACTCCGTCGGTCAGCAAAATGGCCGCCACGATGCTATCAGGAAGGCAGCTTTTCCTCAAAGTCCTTCAGAAGTTTTTTTTTTAAACTTTATGTAGGGGTGGAAACCAGGTGTCAGAAGAGGTCAAAAGATGGTCCAGGGAGTCTCCTGTGGATTTCGGTTCTCTTTTCGTAGAACCTTCAGGAGATCAAAGGATTAGAATTAGAATAGAATAGAGCTGGAAGGGACTTTGGAGGTCTTCTAGTCCAGCTCTCTTCTCAAGCAGGAGAACATCTCAGTCAAGTGGCTCTGCAATCTCTTCTTAAAAACCTCCACGATTTCTGGAGGCCAGCTGTTCCACAGGTTCATTGTCCTCCCTGTTAGGAAGTTTCTGCTCAATTCCAATTGCTTCTCTCTTTGATCGGTTTCCATCCGTTGCATCCTGTCTTGTTCTCTGGTGCTTTGTTGAGTAACTTGACCTTTGGAGAATAATTGGAGATGATCTTGGTCCTTGGTTCAAGGTCTTTTAGTCTCGGGCCGAGCTCCTTGTCCCGAAGGCAGGAGAAGCAGCAATGGATGGAAACTAACAACCAAGGAGAGATCCAACTTACTGTAGAGCTAATTTCCTGACCGTGAGAACAACTAACCAGTGGAACAACTTGCCTCCAGAATTTGTGGATGATCCAACCCGGGAAGTTTTCAAGAAGAGATTGGACAGCCACTTGTCTGAAAGGGTAGAGAGTCTCCTGCATGATCCAAGGGTTGGAGTAGAAGACCTCCAAAGTCCCTTCCAACTCTTGTTATTCTATTATCCTTCCTCTCCTTGGTCACCTCCTCCCTTAAGCACCGAGGCGAACAAGGTCGCCACGATGGAGCAGGTGGTTCCTATCAAAAAACCCCAAACAAATCCAACTTGCTCTTGACCGCTTAACTTCCTTCTCCGTCCCTCGCGGACAGCCAATTCTCAGCCTCCATTCTGAGCTGGGATCGAGACATCTCACACCCACAATCTCTTTTCCCCTTTAAGCTTTCGCCTTGCTCCAGAGGGTTTGAAAGCCGAGAGGGTGGAAGGAGAGAGAGCCAACTGGGTGAGGAAGAGGAGGAGGAATGGGTTTTTGAAAGGCCCGGAAGGCAAATTTCAACCCTCACCAAAAGGAGCGATAAAAACTAACCACTGGGTCCATATCTGGAAGCCTTGGTCGCCTCCCCTCCTTTCCCTCCCCCAAGCTCCACAATCCCAACTTCGTCTGGCGGATAAATTGGCCACCCTCATATTTAAATCCGACACACTGGCTGGTTTGTACCCCATGGAAGCAACGACCGAGCAAATGCCAGCTGTGCTGAGCTCCCAGGGATAAGAGCGGAGAAGGCTGAAAACTTGGCGTGGCTGGGACGTGTGACGCCATCTGGGGGGCTCCTTGGCCCTTCTCGCTCCCGGGGAGAAGCCCAGCTGTTTGGGCCCCTTGGCCCGCTGCCCCATGGGGGAGGGGAGAGGGGGGAGGTTTCAAAGAGAGACAGGAGGGCTGGGCTCTGGATTCACCTGTTGGGTTTTGGCGCCTCAAATCTCTCCAAGAGGAATGACATATACGGTATGAAGGAAATTCCGGTCCTGTGGTTATAAGTCGAGGATTAGGGAGGGAGGAAGATGGGAGGGAGGAAAGGAGGAGGACAGGAGGGAGGGAGGGAGGAATAGAGTGGGAGGGAGGGAAGAAAGGAAGATGGGAGGGACGAAGGAAGGAAGGAAGAGAGAGGGGGAAGGAAGGAAGAGGGGAGGGAGGAAAAGAGGAGGACAGGAGGGAGGGAGGCAGGAATAGTGTGGGAGGGAGGAAAGAAAGGAAGATGGAAGGGAGGGAGGGAGGGAGGAAGAAAGGAAAATGGGAGGGACGAAGGAAGGAAGGAAAAGAGAGAGAGGGAAGGAAGGAAGATGGGAGGGAGGAAAGGAGGACAGGAGGGAGGGAGGAAGGAATAGAGGGGGAGGGAGGGGAGGGAGGAAGGAAGGAAGGAATAGAGAGAGAGGGAAGGAAGGAAGATGGGGAGGGAGGAGAGATGTGATAGATGGAATGATGTATAGGAAGGAGAGAGGGAGGGATTAGATTGATAAGTTGATGGATGAATGAATGGGAAGGAAAATGGGAGGAAGGAAGGAAGGTGAGAGGGAGGAACGAAAGAAGGAAGGAAGACAGGAGGCAGGGAGGAAGGAATAGGCAGGAGGAAAGAGAGATGTGATGGATGGAGGAATGTATAGGAGTGATGGAGGGAGAGATGGGATGGATAGATTGTTGAGTGGGTGGATGAATGGACGGGAAGGAAGGGTGGAAGATGGAGGAAAGAAGGAAGGAAGGAAGACAGCAGGGAGGGAGGGAGGAGGGAAGGAAGATGGGAGGGAGGGAGGGGAGATGTGATAGATGGAGGAGTGTATAGGAAGGAGGGATGGATGGATGGGAAGGAAGGAAGGAAGCTCTTCCCCCTAGTGTACATGAAGAGATATCGGTTCTCAATCAGAAACCGTTGACCTGGTGGAGCCCCCTGTGTCCCCCTTGCTTTCTTCTCAATCAATCTTCCTAAAATGAACTCCGACCAGCCCCGGGTTGGGAAAACGTCACATGCAATTTTAGACAGTCGGAGGCCCTGGAGCCTTAACCTCTGGGCTCCTCCTCCTCCTCCTCCTCTCCATCCTGATAAGAGAGTGACTGGCTTACCGCCTCTCGGGTTTTACTCCTCCGCATGCTTCCCCCCTGCTAACCCCTCCTTGCAATAATGCAATTACTTACCCTTCTGAGGAGCTGTCAGTGTTGGTAAACTCCAGCTGCTAAATAGCATTACCCACAGATCTCTCCTTAAAACCTTCTACAGTTTATTAATAGTTTATTGATCCCTAAGCCCCGTCGCGGGTGAGAAAGAAGCTCCGTTCTGATCTTCCCTCCTCCCGCGGCCGTCATCTGAATACTGACTAACCAGGCAGCGGATCGATGGCGGTCAATGCCCAGGGAAAGGGGGGAGAGAGAGAGAGAGAGAGAGAGAGGTGGGCTTCCCCTCCCTCTTTAATCCAGTGTAAGAAAGAGAGAAGCTACTCAGGGGATAATGTCAAATGAAGGTCTGAGAGGTTCTTGGGATTGGGTCATCAGGGATGGTGCCATCTCCTCACCCACCCCCAAAAAAGACACCTGGACAAGTGTCCTTGGGCTCTTGATGCCTTCGTTTGGGCTTCTGTGTCAGTGACCTCCTTCTATAGAAGAGAATTGTGGAGCTTCAGTTTGTGTTCTGATCCAGGCCTCCTGAGATCATGAAGCCGGCTCCTCCTCCCCATAAGACCCCTTTTATTTACGTTAAAGCGAATTCCTCTCCAGCAAAGTCCCAGTCAACAACAGTCTGTCAAGAGACTTCACAACTACGGGGCTTTGTCAGGCTTAGAGAGTTGCCAGGCCGATATCTGACAAACGCCACACTGTAGCAAGAATGCAGGAACAGGTCTTCACCTAAATGGACTGATTATCTCCTAGAAAACCCCACTCCCCTTTCGCTCCTCTTTTATTCCCTGTGGGAGGGGCCATTCACCATCCACCTGAGCCTTTACTCTGAAGTCGACCCTTGTTCCTTAGCTGTTCCCTTCTTCTGGCAGCTCTGTGCATGCGCACATTGGAACAGGCTCCAGCTGCTCTTCTTCCCCACTGATCTCCGACTCCGAAGGCAGCTGAAAACTGTCGGACGGCCCTGGCCCCATCTCTGCCTCTGATGCAGAGCCCTCGTCAGAGCCTTCCCCAGACTCCAGGGCTGGCCCATGCTCCTCCCCAACCTCCTCCGTGTCCGTATCTGCCACCAGCTCCACTGGCCACTGGCAGGCCACAACAGGTTAACTCTGGGATCCCTGATGCTCTCTGAGCTTGGTTGTGAACCAAGGACCCCACTTCCCAACAAGGACCCCCACTTCCTTCTGGGCCTGGTTCTCTGGATGACTAAGGGCGTTGTCCTTAATTCAAACCATGTGGGCGATCCCCAATTCTTGGCTTTTTGTGGCGCTAACAGTTGAGTTTGGATTTCTCTAAAGGCGTTGCTGAAGAGAGAGAAGACAGATTGTGCCTCCAGAGTCCTTCTAGGTCATCCGCCCACTTTTCCTCAGGTGGTCATTGTCCTTATCTCTGGCCCCCACCCACGTTGGTCTGAGACCCTCCAAGAGGCTCCCATTTCTCCCCGTCGGGTCTACATCTTGGATCACAAACATGGACTTGGTTCCCAGGGAGGGAGGGGGAGGAGGAGGAAGGGAGGAAAGAAACGAAGAAGGGAAGGAGGAGAATAAAGGGAAAAGGGAGGGAGGAAAGAAAGAAAGAGAAAGAAAGGAAAAGGAAGGACAGAGGGAGGAGGGAGGGAGGGAGGAAAATAAAGGGAAAAGGGAGGGAGGGAAGAAAGAACTAGAGAAAGAAAGGAAGGAAGAGGAAGGAAGGAGGATAGAGGAAGGAGAAATAAAGGAAAAAGGGAGGGAAAGAACAAGAGGAAGAAACGAAGAAAAAATGAAGGAAAGAAGAGGAAGGAAGGATAGAGGAAGGAGGGAGGAATAAAGGAAAAAAGGGAGGGAGGGAACAACGAGAGAAAGAAAGGAAGGAAGAAGGAAGGAAGGAAGGAAGGAAGGAAGGAAGGAAGGAAGGAAGGAA
>NW_020772014.1:0-11291 GCF_900518735.1 Pseudonaja textilis | reverse complement strand
GTAGTAACATAAATCTCCAGTTCACATTATCAAATGCCTTTTGAGCATCTAGGAATATCAAAGCCATTTGCTTTTCAGGATGTGCCTCATAGTATTCCAAAGTATCCAGGATTACTCTCATATTGTCTCTAATTTGTCTCTTTGGCAGAAATCCATTTTGGTCTGGATGAATGAAATTATTTAAATATTTTTTAAGTCTTTCTGCTAAAATTGAAGCAAAGATTTTATAGTCTGCATTTAATAAAGAAATAGGTCTATAGTTCTTAATTTTCAGTGGATCAGCCTCTTCTTTTGGAATAAGTGTAATATAAGCCTCTGACCATGTTTTAGGTATCATCTTCTTTGACATAGCTTCATTCATGACTTTTAACAATGGAATGCTCAATGATTCTTGTAGTGTTTTATAGAATTCTGCCGGAAGCCCATCTGGACCTGGTGCTTTCCCATTATTTTGTTTCTTTTTTTAAAAAAAAAATTTTTTTATTGTTTTTTGACATACAAACAAACAGACAAAACATAAAAACATCAGCTCCCCCATATTTATATACAAACAGTGAGTCGGTTGGTTCATCAGTTTTGTGCACTCATCTCATAGTCACAATTACAATTACCTTGTATAATAACTCTTATTGTCAATACAAACTTATAAATCATAATATCACTATTAAAAAAAGAAGTTTGACTAGACTTTTGTTCGATCATGCCGTTGTGAGATAACTATATTTTAAGTAATTTATTCTAAAACAAATCATATAATCGTGCCAATTCTATCCTAAATAAGAGAGAGAGAAAAAAAAGAAACAGAAAACTATTATATAAATATAATATCCAGTACCAAAAAAGAGAAAAGAAAAATAAAATCAATATTATTCCTTATTATCTAACATTTCTATTTTTGTATTTCATCATTCAACCATTGATAGAAAAGATCCCAAACTATATAAAATTGTTTATCTTCTTGCTCTCTGATTTCAAAAGTCAATCTACTCATCTCAGCACATTCCAATATTTTCTTTATGACTTCTTCCTGCAATGGAATTTTCTCATTTTTCCAATTTTTTGCAAATACAATCCTAGCCGCAGTCAATACATTTACAATCAAATATTTCAGCTCTTTACTATAAGCATCTGGTAAAATTCCCAGTAAAAAAAGCTCCGGTTTCAAGTCTATATGCTTCTTTGTCATTTTTTCCAACCACATGTGGATTTTAGTCCAATATTTTCTAGCATCCTCACAAGTCCACCACATATGGTAATATGAACCAGGTTTCTGATGACATTTCCAGCATTTTTCGGATTTGTTCTTGAACATTCTTGCTATCCTCGTCGGGGGAAAATGCCACCTGTAAAACATCTTATACAAATTTTCTTTAAAGGCTGTAGACATTGTCATTTTATAATTTTGCAACCATAATTTCTGCCATTTCTCTAAGTCAATCCCATATCCAAAATTCCTCCCCCAAGCAATCATAGTTTCTTTAACTTGTTCTTCCTCCAACTTAATTTCCAATAAGTAACCATATAATTTTTTAATCACCTTTTCATCAGTACCCATCAAAATCTTATCTAAATCAGTTTGTTTATCATAAAATCCCTCTGCTTTGGAATCCTCATAATACTTTGAATGTATTTGCAAATATGAAAACCAATTCATCTGTATACCTTATTCCTCTAATTTTTGCATCGATTTAAGTTCACCCTTTTCATCTAGTAATTCCCCATAGTTAACTGTTTTTTCGTTTTTATAAATTATAGGGTAAGAAAACGCTTCTATCGTCGATAACCAAACTGGAATTTTCAAATAACATTGTTTTCTTGTCTTCTCCCAATTTAACCACAGAGACTCCCGTATATAATGTCTTCTAAAATACCATAAAAAAGCATGCCAACCCAACAACAAATCATGACCTTCTAATGTCAACAATCTAGTTTTCCTTAATGTTATCCATTCTTTAACCCACATCAAATTTGCAGCTTGGTAGTACAACTCCCAATTAGGCAGGCCAAACCCTCCTCTAAATCTAGCATCCTGTAAAAGCTTTAACTTTATCCTTGCTTTCTTGCCTTGCCATATATACTTCAAAACAATTTTATTTAAATCCTCAAAGTATTCTTTTCCAAGCCTAATTGGCATTGTTTGAAACAAAAATAAAATTCTGGGTAGAATGTTCATCTTAATTGTTGAAATCCTTCCTATTAATGACAATTGTAGGTTTTCCCATTTTTTCAAGTCTTGGGCTATCTGTTGTTTAAGTTTAATATAATTGTTCTCCTTTAATGTACTACATCTTGACGTCAAGTATATCCCCAAATACTTAACCTTATTTGTAACTTGAATTTTTAACAATTCTGCCAGTTCTTCTCTTTGTCTCAGCAACATATTCTTTGACAAAATCTTTGTTTTATCTTTGTTTATTTTCAGACCGGCCACCTCCCCATATGCCTCTATCTTTTCCAACAGCTTCAAGGCTGTTTCTATAGGGTCTTCCAGGATAAAGACTAGGTCATCTGCAAAAGCTTGTAATTTAAATTCTTCCTTTTTAATTTTCATTCCTTTTATAGTTTTATCTTCTCTGATATTTCTATTCAACACTTCCAAAGTCAATACAAATAACAAGGGAGAAAGAGGGCAACCTTGTCTTGTGCCTTTTCTTATATTAATAGGATCTGTGAGTTCTCCCTCCATCATTACCTTAGCTGTTTGTTCATTGTAAATTGCTTCTATTGCTTGAATAAATCTTCTAGCAAAGCCCATCTGTTCCATTAAAAGTAACATAAATCTCCAATTTACGTTATCAAATGCCTTTTGAGCATCTAAAAATATCAAAGCCATTTGCTTTTCAGGATGCGCCTCATAATATTCCAAGGTGTCCAGAATTACTCTCATATTGTCTCTAATTTGTCGCTTTGGCAAAAATCCATTTTGATCTGAGTGGATAAAGTTATTCAGATATTTTTTAAGTCTTTCTGCTAATATTGAAGCAAAAATTTTATAATCTGCATTTAATAAGGAAATCGGTCTATAATTCTTGATTTGAAGTAGGTCCGCCTCCTCTTTTGGAATAAGTGTAATATAAGCCTCTGACCATGTTTTAGGTATTATCTTTTTTAGCATAACTTCATTCATAACTTCTAACAGTGGAATACACAATGATTCTTGAAAGGTTTTATAAAATTCTACAGGAAACCCATCTGGACCTGGTGCCTTTCCATTATTTTATTTCTTAAGTGCTTGGCTTAACTCCATCATTGTTATATTGCTTCCTAACATTTCTTCAATCTCTTTAGGACAAGATTTGGCTGCGATAATGGTAGGAATCTTGGCGGATGCGTTGGAGATAACAGAAGAGAAGATGATGGATGGAATAGATGAGATATATCGAGTTTTTACAAGATATGCGATGAGAAATAATCTGCCCAGAGAAGTCCATATTAGATTTACTAAAAAATCCATGAAGACACAAATATTACAAGTGGCAAGAGAGAAGATATTGAAATACAAAGGTAAAGAAATCTTGGTTTTAAAACAAATACCTAGAAGAGTGAGAGAGATGAGAAGAGAATATCGATTCCTGACCAAAATGTTATTGAAAAAGGAGGTGACTTACAGATGACTGATCCCAGAAGGATTGATGTTTATGTGGCAGGAACAGAGACATAGAATTGATTCAATCGAGAAAGCAGAACTGTTCTACGCAGAAGTCTTTGGAGAGAGAGAAGGAGAGGCAGAAAAGGAGGTTCCATTAACTGAATCCCAAGAGGAACAAGTGGAGATTGGAAAAGAAGAAGGTGCAGTAGGTGGACAAGTGGATATTAAAGATCAGCGTGAATCAAGACCCACGAGAGTGGTTAAATCTAAATATAAAATATAATCATGGAAGAGAAAAAACTGATTACAATGAATATAAATGGACTGAATTCAGCTGCTAAGAGAAGGAAGATTTTCCATAAATTAAGGAAACTAAAGTTTGATATAATTTGTCTACAAGAAGTACATATCAAAAAGCAACATGAACAATTGTTATTACAACCAAAATTAGGGAAATTGTTTACCTCTTTGACTCAATGTAAGAAAAGAGGGGTGGTCTTATATATTAAAGAGGTTATTCCAGCAAAAATGATTTATACAGATGATGATGGGAGAATATTAATGGTGGAAATAATGGACAATAATAGAAAAATACTTTTGACTGCAATTTATGCCCCGAATGATAAACAGGAAGAATTCTATAAAAAATTACATACCAAGATGGCTGGACTGGACTATGCTAATATAATTATGATGGGAGACTTTAATGGAATTGTGGATAATAAACTTGATTATATTGCAACAGCAGCAAAGTATAATAGAAAAACTCTTCCTAAATCTTTTTTTAAAATGACAGAGGAATTAACTCTAAAAGACATATGGAGAGAAAGAAATGTTAAACTTAAGCAATATACTTTCTATTCAAATAGACATTTATCATGGTCCAGACTCGATATGATTTGGATCTCAACAGACTTAATATCTAGCGTTCAAGAAGTAAATATTGAAACAAGTACTTGGGCGGATCATAACCCATTGACAATTAAATGGAAGGGACAAAAAAAAAGATCGAGATGGACGTTAAACAATACTATTTTAAAGGAGAAAGAATTTACACAATGGATGGAGAAAGAACTGGCCTTTTTCTTTAAAGAAAATAGAAAAGAAGGCACTTCAATACAGAATGTTTGGGATACAATGAAGGCTTATGCTAGAGGCTTGATAATAGACTATACAAGAAAAAAGAATATTAGGAAAAGGCAAGCTTTCAAAGCCTTGGAGGATGAATATAAAAGACTCGAAAAAGAACTGCAGAAAATGCCACAGAAAAAAGACGTTAAATTGAAACTGGATATAACTAAACATAAAATGGACTTAATAGACAAAGAAGAACTGGCACAGAAAATTAGGAGTGCTAAACAGAATTATTTTGAAGATGCAAATAAGCCAGGTAGATGGCTAGCATATAAGCTGAGAAAGGAGAAAGAGTCGAGGAAAATATTGCAGTTAATAGATGACCAAGGTAAAACTTGTCATGGCAGCAAAGAGAAAAAAGAAATTATTTATGACTTTTACAAACATTTGTATAAGAAAGAAGATATTGATGAGGAGAAAGTTAAACAATACTTGCAGAATGCAAATTTACCTAAGATACCATTATTTTGTTTCTTAAGTGCTTCAGTTAATTCCATCATTGTTATATTGCTTTCTAGCATTTCTTCAGTCTCTTTAGATATTTTAGGTAGGTTAGCATTCTGTAAATGCTGTTTGACTTTTTCCTCATCAATATTCTCTTGCTTATATAGTTGCCCATAGAAGTCTCGAATAATTTCCTTTTTCTCCTTATTACCATGACAAACTTGGCCTTGGTCATCTATTAACTGCGATATTTTCCTTGATTCTTTCTCCTTTTTCAGTTTATATGCTAGCCATCTACCTGGTTTATTTGCATCTTCAAAATAATTCTGTTTAGCATTTCTAATTTTCTGTGCCAGTTCTTTGTTCTCTATTAAACCCATTTTATGTTTAGTTATGTCCAATTTCAATTTAATATCTTTTTTCTGTGGCATTTTCTGTAATTCTTTTTCAAGTCTTTTATCTTCCAAAGCTTTAGTGGCTTGCCTTTTCCTGATATTCTTTTTTCTTATGTAATCTATTATCAAAACTCTGGCATATGCCTTCATTGTATCCCAAACATTCTGCATTGAGGTATCTTCTTTTTTATTTTCTCTAAAGAAAAAGGCCAGTTCTTTCTCAATCCATTGTATAAAATCTTTTTCCTTTAAGATAGTATTATTTAGCATCCATCTCGATTCTTTTTTTTTGTCCCTTCCATTTAATTGTCATTGGATTATGGTCTGCCCAAGTACTTGTTTCAATATTTATTTCTTGAATATTAGATATTAATTCTGTTGAGATCCAAATCATATCTAATCTGGACCATGATAAATGTCTATTTGAATAGAAAGTGTATTGTTTAGTTTTAGCATTTCTTTCTCTCCATATATCTTTTAAGGTTAATTCGTCTGTCATTTTAAAAAAGGATTTAGGGAGAATCTTTCTATTTTGTTTTGTTGTTGCTATATAGTCCAGTTTATTATCCACAATCCCATTAAAGTCTCCCATCATAATTATATTGTCATAGTCCAATCCAGTTATTTTCATGTGTAGTTTTTTGTAGAATTCTTCTTGTTTATCATTCGGAGCATAAATTGCAATCAAGAGTATTTTTATATTGTTGTCCATTATTTCCACCATTAATACTCTTCCATCTTCATCAGTATAAATCAATTTTGCTGGGATAGCCTCTTTAATGTATAAAACCACTCCTCTTTTTTTACATTGAATCAAAGAAGTAAATATTTTCCCTAATTTTGGCTGTACTAACAATTGTTCCTGTTGTTTTTTAATGTGTACTTCTTGTAAACAAATTGTGTCAAACTTTAATTTCCCTAATTTATGAAAAAATTTCCTTCTTTTAACAGCTGAATTAAGTCCATTTATATTCATCGTAATCAGTTTTTTCTCTTCCATGATTATATATTGTAGTTAGGTTTGACAGCTCTCGTAGATCTTGGTTCACGTTGTTCTTTGATATCCACCTGTCCACCTACTGTGCCTTCTTCTTTTTCAGTCCCCATTTGTTCCTCTTGGAATTCAATTAATGAGACCTCTTTCTCTGCCTCTTCCTCTCTCCTTCCGAGAAATTCTGCGTAGAAAAGTTCTGCTTTCTCAATTGAATCAATTCTATATCTCTGTTCTTGCCACGTAAACATTAGTCCTTCTGGAATCAGCCATCTATAATTCACCTCCTTTTTCAATAGCATTTTGGTCAAGAGTCGATATTCTCTTCTCATCTCTCTCACTCTTCTGGGTATTTGTTTTAAAACCACGATCTCTTTGCCTTTGTATTTCAACGTCTTCTCTCTTACCTCTTGTAATATTTGTGTTTTGATGGATTTTTTGGTAAATCTGATGTGGACTTCTCTTGGTAAATTATTTCTCATCGCATATCTTGTGAAAACTCGGTATACCTCGTCTACTCCATCCATCATCTTTTCCTCTGTTATTTCCAAAGCATCAGCCAAAATTTCTATCATTATCACAGCCAAATTTTGTCCTTTTTCTTCCTCTATATTTTGAAATCTGAGATAGAATTCTGACCTCTCCATCTCCCACTTCAGCATCCCACTTTTATCTTGTTCAACCACTGTTAATCTGCTGTTAATATTTCCAATCTTCTCCTCTCTTTTGTTTACCTTCTTCGATTTTTTGGAATCTCTCATCATACTACACCATCATTTGTTGAATATTTTCCACTTTTTCATCGGTCTTCTCTATTCTTTGTTCAATAGTATCTGATTTTATCTTGAGATCTTGGATTCCTTGCATAATCATCTGTAAAGTCACTTTTTCGTGTTCTTTATCTTGCTTTAACATTGTCTGGATTAAACGTTGTCCTCCCGATGGAGGGGAGGCAGAAGTAGAGGTAGAGACGCCAGAAGGTATGAGTTTCCTACTCATTTTAAACGATTCAAGACCTTCAAATTCTTTTTAAGCTTAAATCCAGCTGGTAAGGTAGCCAATTATAATCCAAAATGGAAAAGCCCAATAGTAAAAAACCCAATGGTAAAAAGGAAAAAAGAAAAAGAGAAGAAGAAAATTCTTCAGGTTCTTCTGGACCCTAATCCAATTATGAAATAATCCACAATAAAGAATAAAAATAAAAAGAAGGAAAAAGCCCAATGATAATAAAAAAAGAACAAAAGAAAAGAAAATTCTTCAGGTTCTTCAAGACCTTAATCCAATTATAAAATAGTCAATTGTAATCCAAGGTAAAAAATGGAGATTAAAAAAAGGAAAAAAGCCCAATAATAATAAAAAAAAAGAATGAGAGAGAAAATTTCTTCAGGTTCTTCACACCTTAATCCAATTGGGAGGTCTGAAAAGTGAAAAAAAAAACAAAAAAAAAACAAAGATAAACCATAAAGATGAACCAAAAATATGAATGGCAAAGAAGAAAATCCCAATAGAAAAAGAAAAAGGAGAGATTCTAAGGCTTTCCTTTTAAAGCAAAAGGCAAAAATAAAAATATTACAAAAATAAAGATTTTTTTCCCTTTAAGGAGAAAAAAAAAAGGAAGAGTACAGTAAGACTGGTGGCGGGGTGGGGGTGGCACAGCTAAAAATAAAATAAGAAAGAACACACTGCACTTTGTTTAGTTATCCAAGGCTCTTATTAAAAGTCTCTTCTCCACAAGCTTCAAAGCCAAGCTTCAATTGTTGATAGGAGCCCAGAAGAACACCTGTAATAACACTCTCATGTTCTTCCCTCTATCTTATCAAGTTGCAATGTCCTTGAAAAAGAAATCTTTCACAGTTCTCTCAACTTCAAGTAAAATATTTTCAAGCCTCTAGTTGGCAGTGTTACAAAGTTTCTTTGTTCTCACTCCCCCCCCCTTCCCAAATAGAACGTAATAGGAGTTTAAAAAGGGAAAGAATGTATATGTATATATAATAAAAAAAAAGAAAAAGGGATTGCTAAAGGGAGCCTCTAATCTAAAAAATTGAAAAATCAAAAGAGAGAAGAAAGAATAACTATATATATGAAAAAAACCAGTCCAGTTAACAGGGCTAAATCACGAGAGAAGTCTAGTAGAAAAAAAAAGTAAAAAACTAAAAAGCCAAGCCTCACTTTGACATTTCCATTTAAAAACCGCCGCTTACTCAGTTCTGTCAAAACTTTTACAGATTTCCCTTTTTCTTAGGGTGTCCTTTAAGTCTCAGAGTAATAATAATAATTTTAAAAAAGTTCTCATCCAAGCCGACACACTTTCTCTTTCAGTCTCTTCCATTCCGGAGCTGTCCCAGCTTCAGCAGCTTTAAAGCTGCCTCTCAGCCGCTGGCAAAAGGGCTTCTCCTGGATCAACCAGGGACTTTGCGATGTCCCTGGGATCCACAGGATGTGCCCTTCACTATCACTATCTCTACAGGACGGTTAAGGTCCGTTTGGACCGACCAGGGGCTGAGATATCGGCTGCAATCTTGGAGCTCGATTGCAGACCGTACCGTCAGGACACCAGCTCCTCCCCTCCTAAATTTTCTGCCAATATTTTTGCACTTCTGTACAGGACCACCACATATGGAAAAAAGTTCCCTCTTTTTTTTTTGCATTTCCAGCAATTCGGACTCATATTGGGGTGCATCTTCGCTAACCGCGAAGGAGGAAGGTGCCATCTATAAAACAATTTATAGGCATTTTCTTTATATGCTACCGATTTTGTAATCTTATTGTTTCTACCCCAGACCTTTTCCCATTCTGTTAAGGTGATGCTATGTCCTACATTCCTACTCCGGGCAATCATGTTCCCTTTTACAATTTCTTCTTCTAGTTTGACTTCTAATAAATAATTATAAATTTTTTTTGCCTGATCCTAATAAAATTTTGTCAAATTGCTGGTGTTTATTATTGATTCTGAATTCTTTCTCGTCCTGTTTGTATCTACTTTGAATTTGAAGGTATGCCCACTGATCAATTTTTTGTCCTTGCTCTTGAAGTTCTTGCCTTGATTTCAAATTTCCTTGTGTATCCAATAGGTCCTTATATTTAATCATTTTAGTGATGTCCAGATTGTTTGGGTGGATCATCGCCTCCATTGTTGAAATCCAGATTGGTACTTTTATATAGTGTTTTTTCCATATTTTCTTCCTATTAGTTAATAATGAGTCTCTGATTAGATGTCTGAGGAAGTATTTTTGACTAGTTTTCCCTACATCCCATATAAAAGTGTGCCACCCCCTCTGCAAATCATGGCCTTCTAAAAATAATATTCTCTTGTTAGTTAAATTCACCCGTTCCTTCAACCATACTAAAGAGGCAGCAATATAATACAACTCCCAATTTGGTAGTGCTAGTCCTCCCCTGTTCTTCATATCCTGCATTGCCTTTAAATTTATTCTAGTTTTTTTTTTTCTTTGCCAAATAAATTTAACAGTTATTTTGTGTAATTTAATTGGGATTGTCTGAAATAGATATAGAAATTTTGGAAGAATATTCATTTTAATGGCAGCGATCCTGCCTAATAATGAAAGTTGCAGCTTACCCCATGATTCTAAATCCTTCTTTACCTGTTGCATCAATTTATCATAGTTATTTTCCTTGAGTGTCTTACAATGTGCTGTCAACCATATACCTAAGTATTTAACTTTCTTTGTCATTTGTATTTTCATAACTTCTTCTAACTCTATTTTCTGTTTTTCTGTTAAATTTTTAGTCATTAATTTAGTTTTCTTCCTATTAATTTTGAGTTCTGCTACTGCTCCAAATTGTTCTAATTCATTCATCAATTTTTGTCCTCTTTCTATTGGTTCCTCAATGAAAAAAATCATATCGTCCACAAACGCTTGCAACTTATATTCTTCTTTCTTAACCTTTAATCCTTCTGTCTAATTCGCATTAATAATATTTCTAATGATAATATGAAGAGCAGGGGTGAGAGTGGGCAGCCCTGTCTGACTCCTTTTTCTATTTTTATTGGGTGGGTATATTCCCTGTTTATTAAAATATTAGCTTGTTGTGTATCATAAATAATTGTTATAATATTTTCAAATTTGGTGCCTAAATTCATATTATAAATTTTTTGGATTAAAAATTGCCAATTTAAATTGTCGAAGGCCTTCTCTGCATCTAAAAACATAAGTGCAATTTGTTTTGGGGGGTGAGCTTCATAAAATTCTAAGACATCTAGTACTGTTCTTAAATTGTTCCTGATTTTTCTGGTCGGGAGAAATCCATTTTGGTCTTCATGTATATGCGCGTTTAGCATTCTTTTTAATCTGCTTGCTATAATAGAAGTAAATATTTTGTAGTCGGTGATTAACAGTGAAATCGGCCTATAATTGTTTATATATCGAGGATCCAAATCCTCCTTCGGGATCAGCGAAATCAATGCCCCCCTCCATGAGTCCGGCATCCTGGCTGCCAATAAACATCATTAAAAACTTCTACCATAAATGGTCCAATTTGTTCTGCAATTGCCTTCTACAGCTCCCCTGGAATCCCATCTGGGCCCGGGGTTTTGTTATTTTTCTGGTTCTCTATTGCTGATTTCAATTCCAACCAAGTAATGTCTTTGTTTAGTAGTTCTAACGTTTCTTCCCCAATTGCTTTATCCTTCACTTCAACTAAATAGTTTCTTATTCTATCCTCATTAACATCTTCCTTTTTATATAAATCTTCAAAATACTTATGAGCAATTTCTTTT
>NW_020772012.1:0-11312 GCF_900518735.1 Pseudonaja textilis | reverse complement strand
ATTGAACCTTTTCACAATATTCTAATTTTCTGAGATTGTGGATTTGCAGTTTTCAAGAGCTGTAAGCCATAATCATCTCAATTATGACACGTCACAGCTTGAACTATCTTGCTTTGCATGTAATGAATCTATCTCATATATTAGGTTCACCTTTTCAGTTGCATTACTGAAATAAATGAACTTCTGCATGATATTCTAATTTTTTGAGTTTCACCTGTATGTGCAGGGGAACCTTTACCTTTAAGTCAAGACATAGCAAACAGGCATCTTTTAGTTTAGTTTAGTTTACTTTATCATTGCACCTCGTACAACAAAATTAAATACCATCTTCATTGTACATTATGATTATAAAAATAAACACAAAACACATCCTTCACATTCTACACATTGAATTGAAAACCCCTGATATTGCATTAATATTGCACTCTACAGTAGAATTCAAAAGAGCTGCTGCCCTGGGATAGAAGCTGTTTTTCAGCCTATTTGTCCTTGTTTTTATTGTCCTGTACTGTCTGCCAGATGGTCTTTAAAATTGGAAATAGACTTCTAAATATAAGGTTTATTCTCTTTTAGCATATTTTTTAAAGATAAAAGAGTTAGTTTCAGATGAGATGGATGTATTTTTCCAGAAATCCAGAAAAATAACAAAAGACAAAATAATTACAAATTACATTATCTTAATATGCTGTGCAATTCTTTGCTTAGCTGAGAAAAAATCATGAGAAAAATAACAAGAATCAGAATAATTCTGCACTGCATTTTTATTGATGTGAAGTAACTTACTACAAAACTGGAAGGAAACTAAATTGCTGTTGCCATTTGAAGGGTAGCAAAATTATTTTGGACTATTTGTGACTAAAAATATAAAGAATGCAGAAGCTATATAATCTCATTATGATTGTTCAATTAGGTAAAAAATATACTATATAACTGTATTAACTGTTCTGATAAAAACGCATCCCCAACAGAATGTCTGAATATCTTAGGATCCCAAGAGTACATTCTGACAATTGAAGTAAAACCAGGAGGCTGAAGTTTAAAAATAAACAATACCATGAAATTCTACTTCACTCTCTCTATTTTTAAATAGTTCATTGAGAATCAAGTTTTCTTATAGAGGACAAAATTGGCAGTACAGAAATTTGCTTCCTTTTGAACCTTCTGCCCCTGCAGTTTCAAAATGGCAACTAGAAAGAATAGTTAAAATAATCTTGCTGGGATTTTTAAGAGTGAAGTGTTCAAAGTATGGATGAAGCCTTAAATTTTCATTAAGACTAGAAACCTTTCGATTCAAAGAAGTAACAAAATTACAATAAAGAGATATTGTTCTAGGTCATTCTTAAATAGGTTGCATTAAAGCAAATCTTTCTCTTGAAAAGGCTTATCCGGATGATTACCATTCCATAAGAAAAACGGTTATAACTCTTTGAAACCTAAGTTTTTCCCCCCATGACCCTCTCCCCCCACAAACCATATCCCAAGTCTGCTGATGAAGGCTACCTTGTCGTTGTTCCTCAGGATCAGTGGTACTTCGTAGAGCTCACAAGGGGCATAATTTTGAAAAACCACTTCTGATGGGAATGGTTGAAACAGAGTCCGATCCAGATCAACCGAGGAGAACTGAAGATGCAGAGCAATAGATGGAAATACTGGGGTTGCTTAGTGCAGTTACATTGCATCAATAACCATTATGGCAACTGGTAAAGAGCAGCTAACATTGGCAATAAGATCCATTAAATAGAGAAAAACAGTATAATTGACTGAAATGTGAGGTGTGTTTAAAACTTAGCCACAGTTAATAACCCAGGGTACTCACAACTGCCTTTGTAAGTAAAGCTAAGCCTCGGGGCTCTCTCAACTCTGGCCATATGGGGGTCTGGCAAATCTCTGGTGCTTTGAAGGGCCATGGCAAAGCCGGAAAGCTTTTCTCCCCAGGAAAGCTCTGACTATCAGATAGCCCAGAAGATTTTATAGATTCCAAGCTGCAGCCCTGCCCTCAGGCTTCAACTTATGTGATTGGTATATGTAGTTTTTCACACTTACCACTGTTGCAGCATCCCCACGGTTATGTGGTTAATATTCAGATGGTTGGCAACTGGCATGGTTTCAATGTCTTGGAATCATGTGATTCCCTTTTGTGACTCCCTGACAAGCAAAGTCAATGGGGAAGCCAGATTCACTCAACAACCGTGTTCCTAACTTAACAACTGCAGTGATTCACTGTGGCAAGAAAAGTTGAAAATGGAACAAAACGCATTTAACAACTGCGTTGCTTAGCAATGGAAATTTTGAGCTGAATCGTGGTTGTAGGTGGAGGACTGCCTGTATTTGCTATTTGAATATCTTGTAGGAAAAAAATATCAGGCCCACCTCACGCTTTGCGGCTTCCCTGGCCAGCTTGTGCTCTACATGACCAAGGAAGAACCAATAGCTAGATGAATCAGTGGCCTGGTGTGGCTTCATTCTGTGGCAGAAAGAATTAGGGCTGATTCCCAGCTGCTGAGATTTGGCTGCAGTAGCCAAGGGGAGACTATTACGGTATTTCCTGGGCCACAGGGTGGGAGCAATCTGGGCTGGCTTCCTTCCAGTTAAATATGGTTAAGTGAAAGGCTCAGGAGCAAAGGGCCTGATACTCCATTAAAGGAGAACAAACGGCCACTGGTTTTATCGTCACAAATTTATTTAAGAAACTAGGAGGGAATGGGTTTTAAGCAGAATATCAGTTAAATCAGAACAAATTTTATGCACTTTTAATTTGAATTTTATTTAGTTATTTAATTTATATTTCATATTTATTACTTTGATAAACAGCTCAAGGGAGTAAATATATCTAATACTCATTCCTCCTCCTAATTTTCCCATAACAATAACCTTATGGGGTTGGTTTGGCTGAGAGACAGTCACTGGCTCAAAGTCTAGGGGCTAGATCCTAAGGCAGTACTAGAACTCACGGTCTCCCAGTTTCTAACCTTAATCATTAGACTAAACTGGCTCTCTGTTATAGTAATGTCAGGCATTTCATACATGCATAAGGTGGCAGAACAGAATACATCTGAGCATGCAACACATGGCATGCTTTATTCAGATGCATCTAAACTCTGCTAGCCATAAATCAATCAATTTGAAGGTTGATTTTAATAAATTGGTATTGTGTGGGGTAAAGTGAAAAACAGCCTCATTTTGTTGTTATTTTTGGGATGGTTCCCATCAATAGGCACAACTCCAAGGATACCACTTTGAGACATGATCCCAAAGGCGCACATTTTCCACTCCTACTTCTTGGATGCCACATCAAATTTTGCCTTAGGATTTTTCAACCAATTCATATTACCTTCGGCATCTCTTCTTTTTTTAATATAAAAATATACAAGTATTTTTTAAGCTAATAAAATCCTGTGCCATATCTTTTCATACCCGTGTATTGCAAGAAGCCCACAGGTCCTGCACTAAAGTAAAAAAAAAATACTTACTTTCTGGTGTGAGGTTTCACTCATGTCCAAAAGCTGAATTATGTGAGGCAAGCGTACTTCATGGGTGCTTGCCAGCCTTTGTTCTGTTGTGAGAGATATCTCTTTCAGAAAAGCCGAGGGTGTCAGCTGCAAAGAGAAGCAAAAGTGCATCAACACCTTCATCAAGATTGGCTCTTCCTGCTGTTCCTGTTCCATGAGATGTGTTTCCAACCTATTGTGGTAGAGTCCATGAAAAATGATTTCCCACTGAAATTCTTTTAAAAGACATAAATGCAGATCGTCCATTTCAATTGTTGGAATTTTCATTTGTAATAACATTAATTTGCAGCTTTCTTCTATACTTCCCTATTTTCCTTAGGTTGAACAAAGCCATCTCTGAATGGATAATTGTGGAGAGGTTGCATTTTTGTGTTGCATTACCTTGATCTTCATTAACTTTGATTTCTATGCAATGGGAGCCTGGGATACATTAAGCATTTCTAAGCATCCTGCAGCTCAACAAAGCTGACATTATGATGGTGCTGAATAAACAGTGGCTATAACCAGGCCTTGAAGTTCCATGCACCCTCCCCCGATGTCATTGCACTTCTCCCACCACTAACTGGCGCCATTTCCCTGACCTGCGGCTCTCATGTCTCCTTTGTACACGGCCCTCCCTCCCTGTGATTTCCTGCACACACACCCATACCCCCTTGCTCCTTCCCCCACTCAGCACCTGAAGCCTGGGAATCACAGCTTCCTGCTTGCTTCCCCACTGAGATGTGAGGTGTGAGAAGCTGGCAGGAAATTGCCTTGCTTAAGGACTATGAGATTCGGGTAATGGCAGCAGCAGGAGTGCAGGGATTGTTGTCACTAAGTGATGCCTTGTATAGCGATGGATATTCCAGTCCCAACTGACATGAGACAAGGGTACTTCATTTCTTGGGTCCATTTCTATCATCCTCAATGAATTGGGTCCTGGATCTAAAAAATGCAAGTTTAGTCTCAGACTTCACCTGTTTTGGAATTGCATTTTTGGTTAAGCTATTTTTTTAGATTTAATTTTTTTATCCTTCATTATTTTCATAAATAACTCAAGGAGACAAACATATCCAACACACCTTTGTTCTCCTCCACCCCACCCCCAACAACCACCCTGTGAAGGCAGTTGGCCTCAGAGAGAGGCACTGGCCCAAAATCACCCAGGAGCTTTTATGCCTATGGTAAGACTAGAACTCACAGCTTCCTGGTGTCTGGCAGGGTGCTTTATTAGACCAAACTGGCTCTCAGTTACTTTTGCTTATTGTTCCAGTTTGCTTTCTGGGAAATGAGTGTTTTCAGACACTGATGGGAAACCATCAAGAAATCCCAAGGTTGGTGACTAGACCAACCTTCACCATCAGCAAGTATGAAAACTCTCTAGTTGTCATACTTGCTATCAAATTTTTATAATTTACTGATTTTATTGTAATTGTATTGCTAATTGCTGCAAGTCACCCAAAGTTGCTGAGTCAGGTGATGTGCAAATTTAATACAGTGTTGTTCTACTGGGAAGTCAAAAACCAGCCAAGCAGAAGGCAGTGGTAAAATATTAATGTTATCAAGAAAACAACACAGTTAAGGCCATATAGTCAACAGGTGTGAAGGTCAACCCAAGGAAGTTGTCCTTTATCCGCATCCATCCCTAAAGGAACATACTGGAGCATCCTTCTTTTCCTCTGTAACCAACTTTGCATTTCGAGGTGCAACCACTTTGCTCTGAAATCCTTCTGGTAACTTCAAAGGAAGCAGAGATTTCCGGGCTCTTTCAGTTAGCATCTTTGTCAGTCTCTGAAAAAAGAACAATAAGCTTCTTTAAAAGCTGGGAAGTATAGCAAAGTATTATTTGGACTGTCAATGAGAGAAATAGATCCTCGAGGGAGTTTTAAAAAACCCTTGTCTTACGATCCGATTTCTAGCTTGGCAGTATTATTGTTTCAGCAACAAGGGAGCATCTCTTTCAGTTCCTTCCTTTGGGTCTGACGAGAGAAGCTCTCCGCTCCAGACTGAGGCCGCCGCCTTTGAACTGCGGCCATTACAAGGGTCACTCAAGCCGAGTGCCCCAAAAGGCCGTTTGCAGGCGGGGCACCCTGGCAGCTGGAACGGGGCAGATTTCGGGGAGGTTCCGGGTGGGATCGCCTGTCCCGCTTTCCTCCTCCTCCTCCTCCTCCTCGGAACGGGAAGGGCGGCGCGGAGGTTCCTGCGGGCGGAGTCTGCACTTCCTACTAACCCCCCCTCCCCTCCCCTCCCCTCCCCGGGAGCAAAAGCCTTCAGAGCGTAATCCTGCATTTCAGGCTTCCAGGCTGTAAAAGAAACCACGAGCGGGGGTGGGTGGGGGTGGGTGGGGGTGCGGGGGGGGAAAGCCCAGCAGAAACCCGCCCGCTCACCGCTCCGCCCACCGCTGGCTGAACCTTCCCCGGCACCCCCGGCTGCGCTTCCCGCACGCCTGCGGGTAGCCCAGGACTCACCAGGCGGACCGACGAAGCGATCTCCGAAACGCCCCACCACCACCACCCCCCACCGAGGGTCCCCGACGCCGCGACGCTTCCGGCTCTAGGCCAACGGGGAGGCGTTGGAGGGGGACGCAGGCCGGCCGAGCGCACCCACCCAACGCCCCGAAACCCGGCACTCGACTCCACAACGCCGAAGGGCCCGCACGTCGCCTGTTGCTCCAGCAACGCGCTGCCGCGTCGCTATGGCAACAGTCGCACGCCCCGCCTCCGAGAGACGCCTGGAAGTATCTCGCGCGTGCGGCCCCGCGGCGGTCTCGTGCGCGCGCCCCGCCCTCCTCAGTCCGCCTGGACGGGTCCTCAAGGCCGGTAGGCGAGCCAGAGTTGAGACCGTCGGTGAGTTTAGCCGCCTCTCCTGCGGGAAGCCGCGTCACCGCTGTCGCGGTCTGGCGGAGCAGCCTCAGCTCTGCGACTGACTCGCGACTGACTCAGTGACTCCATCCCCACCCTTTTTTTAAAACAGGGGTCTCCAACCTTAGAAACTTTAAGACTTGTGGACTACAACTCCCAGAATTTCTCAGCCAGTATATGCTGCTGGGGAATTCTGGAAGTTGAAGTCTTTGCAGCCCTTTCTCGATAGAAGGACCCTGTGAACTTTGCACTTCTCACCTACACCGCAGAGTGCTCGAGTCACTGCAATTTTGGCTTTGGCATAACATAATTGTGGTTCATCTTCAGTTGCTGGTTTTGCTTGGTGAGATTTCCAGCCTCTCTGATTTTGGTGAAGCATTCAGTTTGCAAGACTCTGGTTATGGTAGAAAAGCTGTCAAAATGTGGGCTGTTCTATAGCATCATTAGACGAGTACAGTTAGGGGTCCTTGATCCTCCCTGAACTCTGTTGCTGTTATGCAGAGGTTTTATTACTCAAGCTAGGTAACCTCATCAGTGCTAGAATACATGAGAATAGTTAGCTGAATAATTGGAGTTGAATAATTGGAGCCTGTGTGTATTGACAAGTCCATTTCAAGTTTGAAGGGAAGTAGTGAGTAGAACAGAGGTCATCAAACGGTGGTCTGCAAGAAAATGTTGGTGGTCCACAGCGCACCTGGGTGGAGGAGCTGCTCCAGAATGACCAATGGGCCAGTCCTGTGACTAGAGCTCTGGAATATGGGACCAGCCAGGCAGCTCATGGTGGGGCTGGAAGTCTCTGCTATAGAAAGTGCTACATGCAACTTGCAACTTTGCAGGTGGTACAATGTGCAAGGAGTAGCAAAGCCCTCGCTGGCCGGAACGAGGTAGTAGTGCTGTTGCGGCAAGGGGGTGGTGCAGGTGGGCCAAAGCAATGGATGTTGGCAACCCGTGGCTCTTTCGTCCCCCTGCTGTGGCTCCCTGTTAGCTGGCCCCGCCCCTTGCCCTCCCCTCCCAGCCACTCCTCGTGGGTCTGAGAAGGTAAGGGTGGGGGATGGAGATTCGCTCCATAGTCCAGAGCAGGAGCAAAGCACCATTGTACTTCCTTCATCTCTTGCTGGATTTCACAGGCATTTCTTCCAGCCCTTTTTGGTGCTCAGGGAGACACACAATTTCCTCTCTGGCCGTTTCGCTTCATCGCTGTTGTTGCCACTTCCATGGCCTGCCCGCTGCTCTTGCAGCGCCTTGTGCAGCACAGTTAAATTTAGCATGCTTCTCAATGGTGGAGACAGCATCCCCTCCTCCTCCTGGAGCCTATTACGATGCAGCACATTGGCCGCAGTTGGGTCGGGCGAGTATCTCAGGGTGGGGAGCAGGTCATGTGTCTCCCTGAGTGACTGCGGTGTGTCCAGCATCAACAAAAGCTGAAGAATCACCCTCGAGACCTAGAGAGCACGAGAGAATCAGAATGAGAGAGAGCGGGAGATCAGAGAGACAGAGAAAGAGACAGAGATGAGAGAGAGAGAGACAGAGGGGGGGCGGAGAGGGAGGGAGGGAGAGACAGAGACACCTGTTTCCCATAGAAAACACTTGGAGCCACAAAACCTGGGTAGGCATGGCTGGGGGGTCATGTAACTGGGTGGGAGTGAGTGACATCGAGTTGCCTGAAGGACCCCATCCCATCACTGGGTGTTCAGGTGCTTCATCAAGCAGCACGCTGGATTCATATTAGTGGTCCGCAGAATTTAAAAATATGGATTTAGTGGTCCCTGAGGACTGAAAGGTTGGTGACCTCTGGAGTAGAGCATTACAGGCCTCTAAATTGGATGTTTTTTTTTTTATTTATAATCCAAAATCAATATTTAAGAACACATATAATAAATTAAGTTAAATAAAATTAAACGTTTACAGAAAATTCTGAAGCAGTTATTAGAGTAAGGAAAGCTCCGAGTGATTTCTCCAACCATGATTGTTTTTTAAATTTCAGCAATCTAAACAAACCCATTGCTGGCCGGGGAATTGAAGTCTTAAAGTTCCCGACGTTGGAACCCCCTGCACTGGGACAATGCTGGCCCACGTGCCCCTTAGGGAACCCCCCCCCCACCTAGCCCCCTCCGCGGGTGGGAGGGTGTGCGCCCCAGGATCCGCCCCCGCCCTTCGCAGCCGAAGGAAAAGCAGCCGCAGCCGCGCAGGCGCACGGGCTGCTGAAAGGCTCGGAAGGCGCCATGGCTGACCCCTACGCGCCGGTGGAGGCCGCGCTCGGCCCCGACGAGAACTTCCTTTCGCTGGCCGACATCCTTATGTCGCAGGAGCGGCTGCCGTGCCGTGCCGAGGTCGCCTGGCCTCGTTTGGCTGCCTTCCTAGCCAGGGTCGACGCGGCCGCTGCGCCCGGCAAGGCGCTCCCTGAGGTGAGGGCCACCCCGCGCCGCTGCGGGCTCCAGCGCTCGGCGGCCGCGCGGCGGAAGTAGCGTCTGCCCGGGAGGGGGGAACTCTCGGCGGCTTCCTTTAGACGGGCGGTGGCGGGTCTGGGCGGCCGGGCGGTTGGATTGGAGTCGGCGGCGCTTAAGGCCAGGCCAGGCCAGGCCGCGCCTGTGTCCAGCTGGCAACCTCGCTGGCGGGCCGAGTCCGGGGAAGGACTGCCCGCCCATGCCCTCGAAGGCCTCCGCCCAAGGAAGCGGAGTGCTGGCATTGCGGTTCCCGCGCTCAGAAGTTCGCGTCCTCCCTTAACTGGAGAGCCCGTGCGGGGGGGGGGGGGCGCTTTCGAAGCCCTTCTTGGCGTGGTAGGTTTCCCCTGGGGGCGCTTTCACTTTGGCTGAACGAGGCCCGCCCCACCGCAGAAATGCACAATGAGTCTGCTGTCTCCGCGACTTGGTCACCGCTTCTTTCCTTCGCAAGAGCAGTCAGGGTTGCCTCCTGGATAGCGTTTAAAGCGAGGAGGGATGCGGGGAATCCGGCTGCTGCAGATGTCTCGCGCTTGGGTGACCTCCATTGAATTCCTCTACTTACAGGGCTACTCGGAGCAGCATTGGGAATGTTCAGTTATGTCCCTTTGTATTCTCCCTTTTTTGTATTCTATCCCATTATGCAGGGTTCAAAGTTGGAAATCCCTCTCTGGTTGGCCAAAGGCTTGTATGACAAGCGGAGGATTCTTTCTGTGGAGCTACCAAAGGTGTACAAAGAGAGCTGGCGGACAGTGTTTAATGCAGATGCCAGTGTGGTTGACCTGCATAAATTGGGGCCATATTACTATGGATTTGGGTCCCAGTTACTCAATTTTGACAATCCTGAAAATACTGAATTAGCTCAGTCCATACTACAGGTAAAAGATCTGCTTCTTACAGCTTATAATTCTTCATTATTATTTGAAACTTGTTACAGCCACCCATTCCAGTAGATTCTGTTTACCTTGTAAATAAAAACGTTTAAAACAAACCGTACCAAAAGCAACTCAGACTATGAGAGTCATGACAGTAACAGACCAGACCAGAGCCCTGAAAAATACATGATTGTAACCCTAGACCTGATGACAAAGCTAGTATGTAAGGGCTTTTTGAAACCCCATGAGAGAGGGCATTGTGTATTTCTTAAAGTAGGCTGTTCCAGAGAGTAGGAGCTATGAGAGGGAAGGCATGCTTCCCTCTCATGACAACATAGAGAGGACTAGAACACCCCCATTCTGTCAGGGTACCAGGCAAGCAGAAATGTTTGGAGATAGGCCTCAGATATCCCCCCCCCCCCATGTTACACAGGGCTTTTTCAACAAACCTTGAATTGCACTCAGCAGCCTACTGGCACAGCTTGCACAGCCGCAGTGATCCATGGACATAGCAAGAACATGCCCATTATTGCTCATGTCACTGCATTTTGTAACAGTGATAGTTTCTGGATGTGTTCAAAGTCAGTCCCATGTACAGTGCCTTGCAGTAATTCAATCATGAGGTGACCACTACATGAATAACTGAAGGGTCTCCATATCAATAGGTGCACAAGATGAGCTGCTGGCCACAGTTGTCACTTGTTCTTTGAACAGTAAGCACAAGTTCAGAAGGACTCCCCAGTTGCATAGTCGTGAATAGGGAAGTGTTTCACCATCCACAACTAACAATGGAAATATATCTGAACCTGGGGTTGGGGTGAGGGGCAAACACCACCCAGTCTTCTCAAGACTGAGTTGTAGTCTACTCCTGTGAAACAGCTACCAAATGCTGCATTTCTCAGAGCCCTTCAAAAGAAAAAGTTTGTGAATATAACAGTCCATTCAATTAATGTACTACTTATCAATTCTGCACATTAGCCTAATTTTGATGTAATTCTGCATTATAATTGTGTACTAACAGCCCAAGCTTAGGGTTCCTGTTTTCTCCTTTCTTTGTATTGACGATAAGACCCAAATAATTTTCATCTTAAAACATTGCAGTGAAAAAATATTTCAGATACAGGTGAAACTCAAAAAATTAGAATATAATGCAAAAGTTCATTTATTTCAGTAATGCAGCTTAAAAGGTGAAACTAATATATGAGATAGACTCATTACATGCAAAGCAAGATAGTTCAAGCTCTAATTTGTCATATTGTGATGATTATGGCTTACAGCTCATGAAAACCCCAAATCCACAATCTCAGAAAATTAGAATGTTACATGCAATCAATAAAACAAGGATTGTACATAGAACAATATTAGACCTCTGAAAAGTATCAGCATGCATATTTACTCAGTACTTGGTTTGGACCCCTTTTTGCTGCAATTACTGCCTCAATGCGGCGTGGCATGGAAGCTATCAGCCGTGGCGCTGCTGAGGTGTTATGGAAGACCAGGCTGCTTCAATAGCGGCCTTCAGCTGTTCTGCATTGTTTGGTCTCATGTCTCTCATCTTTCTCTTGGCAATGCCCCATAGATTCTCTTTGGGGTGCAGGTCAGATGAGTTTGCTAGCCAATCAAGCACAGTAATCCCACGGTCATTGAACC
>NW_020772011.1:1279-11312 GCF_900518735.1 Pseudonaja textilis | reverse complement strand
TTCTATATAGTATATTATAAAATTATATAAGAATCAAAGCAGCAATCACCTGCCTTACTTTATGTCAGATTATTGAAACTATAACTATAACAAAACATAATATGAATGTAAGTAATATTAGAGAACCAGTGTAGTGTAATAGTTAAGATACCAGGCTAAAAACTGAAAGACCATGAGTTTTAATAAACTTTCCCTGCCTGCCCGCTTAGAAACAAAGTCAACTGGGAGTCATTCTCTCCCAATCCTAAGGAGGAGGCAAGGATAAGCCACTTCCAAAAACTTTACCACAAAATCTGAAGAAAGTACTCCATGCAGTCACCAAAAGTAAAAAAAAAGAAAGAAAAAGAGACTCGGGGGAATATAATAATAGTAATATAAATGCATATTGTTTTATACAATGTATGTAGCAATGAACTAATTTGAATTCTTGTTAATTGCCATTATCCTTAAAAAGCCATTATAATAAAAAAAAACCTGGATTAAATCTTTTAATCTGAGCAGGCACATGAATGTTGGAGATGGGGATGTTGATGCTGTTCCTTAATCAATTAAGAAACCTTAGACTTAGAATAACTTTATTTATTCTAAACCTTATTAATGCCCTTAATCTTGGAAAGAACAACGATGAACCTTGCTTTAGCAGGGACAATAGCAGAAGTGGCATCTGCAGCAGCGAATCCACATCTAACAGCCTGGGCATATGCCAAGCCTCACGTAGGCAAAGGAGTTTCGATGCCTGCAAGACCTCACGTAGGCTGAAAGCAGGTATCAGGAACAAAAGGATGCTGCCCACCTTGGGCTACTGGCTGGACTGCAGGCGCGGATTGGTTACTTTGTATCCCTTAAGCACTGTGATTGGGCGCTACAATGTATCCACTGAGACCCCCCACTCTTTTAACATGTAAAGTAGACTGAACTCTCTCTTTTGTGACGTTTAACAATGTGTGTTCAATAAAAGAGCTTCCCTGAGCGCGTGTTCGGGGCTGCTCATCCAAGACTGAACCGGCTTGGTCTCTTTCTTGATGCATTGGACTCAATGAGAAGCCCTCCTAATGCGGAGCAAAGCCGCATCTGGTGACCCCGACGTGATCTGCTGAAAAGAAGCAGACCCGGGAGTTGGGAGGAGCTGGCGCCGTGATGATATGGTTTGCAATCGAGCTCTTCGATTGCAGCCGATATCTTCATTTCCGGCCGGTCCAAACGGATCTAAACTGTCCCGTAGGGACGGCTATTGTGAAGAGCGTATTCTGTGGACTCCGGGGACACCGCAAAGTTCCTGGATGACCCGGGAGAAGCTCTTTTTGCTGGCAGCGGAGAGGCAGCCCCCATGCTGCTAAAGTCGGGGCAGCTCCAGAAAGAAAGAGTCTGAAAGAAAGTCTGTCGGTTGGGTGAGAAACTTTTCTTTTTCTAATTTTTTGAAGTTTGAAAGGACACTTTGACTATTAGAAGAAATCTGTGTGATTTTTGACAAAACTGATTAAGCGGCGTTTTTTCAAGGGAGACGAGAAAGCGAGGCTTTATTTGCTTTTTTTTTTTTTTTGCTACCGGACTTCATTGTTATTTACTGGATAACCGGACTGTTTTTTTTTTATATATATATATTTTCTATTCTCCCTTTGGATTTTTTATATTCTAATTTTTTAAGGCTAGAGGCTCCCTTTGGTTATTTTTCTTTCTTTCTCCTTTTTTTCCTTTTTATATATATGTATATATTACTTGCGGGCTTTTTTTTTTTTTTTTATTATGCTTTTCTGGGAGGAGGGGGGAAAGTGAGAACTAAGAAACTTTGTAACACTGCCAATTAGAGGCTCGGAAATATTCTACTTGAACTGGAGAGAGATGTGAAAGACTCCTTCTCAAGGACATTTCCTGATAAGATAGAGGGAAGAGCATTGTAGAATATTATTATAGGTGCCTTTTTGGATTTTTGTCTATAATTAAATATTTATGGTTTAGCCTTGAAGCTTGTGGGAAAGAGAAGGGAGTCATAATTAGAGCCTTGGACATTCTAAGCAGAGTGCAGTGTATTGTTTTCTACCTTCTTTTTCTAATCTTTTTTCAGTTCCGCCACCCCCTCCACCAGCATTATTCTATATTTTTATTCTAGTAAGGTCTTTATTTTTAACTTTTACTTATTTTCAAGGGGAAGCCCTTGAATTCTTCATTTTTATTCTATTTTGATTTTTTTTTCTCTTCCATCGGGACTTTTGCTTTTTTTTTTTTTATGTATACTTGTGGACTATCTTTTTTTTTCTTTTCTCAACTGAGATTTTTTTTGGCTGGATTAAGGTCTGGAATTTGAAGAAATTTATTCTATTTGTTTTTTCTTTTTTCCTTTTTGGCTTTTGTCCTGCTTATTATTATTATTATTATTGGGTGTTTTTTTATTATTATTATTTTTATTTTTTCTTGTGGATTACTCTATAATTGAATTAAGGTCAGGAAGAACCTGAAGATTCTTCTTCTTTTTTTTTCTTCCTCCTTTTCTTTTTTCTTCTTTTCCCTTATTATTGGGTTTTTGATTACTGGCTTTTTTCATTTTGGATTATAATTGGCCACTTTTTTTTTTTATTAATTGGATTAAAGTTTGAAAGAATTTGAAGATTTGGAACCATCTAAAATGAGTAGGAAACTTATACCTTCGGGTGCCTCTGTGTCCACCTCTGCCTCCCCACCATCTGGACAACGTTCAATCCAGGCAATGTTAAAGCAGGATAAAGAAAAAGAACAAGAAAAAGTAACCTTACAGATGATTATGCAAGGAATTCAAGACCTTAAGATAAAAATAGATACCATTGAACAAAGAACAGGGAGGATGGAGGAAAAAGTGGAAAATATCCAACAGATGATGGCAAAGTACGAGGAGAGACTTCAAAAAGTTGAAGAAGGGGGTAAACGAAGAGAGGAGAAGATTGGAAATATTGATAACAGATTAACAATGATTGAACAAGAAAAAAATGGGATGTTGAAGTGGGAGATGGAGAGGTCAGAATTTTATCTTAGATTTCAAAATATAGAAGAAGAAAAAGGGCAAGATTTGGCTGCGATAATGATAGGAATCTTGGCAGACGCCTTGGAAATAACAGAAGAGAAGATGATGGATGGAATAGATGAGATATATCGAGTCTTTACAAGATACGCAATGAGAAATAATCTGCCCAGAGAAGTCCATATCAGATTTATTAAAAAATCCATGAAGACACAAATTTTACAAGCGGCAAGAGAGAAGATGTTGAAATATAAAGGCAAAGAAATTTTGGTCTTAAAACAAATACCTAGAAGAGTGAGAGAGATGAGAAGAGAATATCGATTCCTGACCAAAATGTTATTGAAAAAGGAGGTGACTTACAGATGGCTGATCCCAGAAGGATTGATGTTTACATGGCAAGAACAGAGACATAGAATTGATTCAATTGAGAAAGCAGAACTGTTCTACGCAGAATTTTTTGGAGGGAGAGAAGAAGAGGCAGAAAAAGAGGTTTCATTAATTGAATTTCAAGAGGAACAAATGGAGATTGGAAAAGAAGAAGGCGCAGTAGGTGGACAGGTGGATATTAAAGATCAGCTTGAATTAAGATCCACGAGAGTGGCTAAATCTAGATATAAAATATAACCATGGAAGAGAAAAAACTGATTACAATAAATATAAATGGACTGAATTCAGCTGTTAAGAGAAGGAAGATTTTTCATAAATTAGGGAAATTAAAGTTTGATATAATCTGCTTACAAGAAGTACACATTAAAAAGCAACATGAACAATTGTTAGTACAACCAAAATTAGGGAAACTGTTTACTTCTTTGACTCAATGTAAGAAAAGAGGGGTGGTTTTATATATCAAAGAGGCTACCCCAGCAAAACTGATTTACGCTGATGAAGATGGGAGAATATTAATGGTGGAAATAATGGATAACAATAGAAAGATACTTTTGACGGCAATTTACGCCCCGAATGATAAACAGGAAGAATTTTATAAAAAATTACATATTAAAATGGCTGGACTGGACTATGTTAATATAATTATGATGGGAGATTTTAATGGAATCGTGGACAATAAACTGGATTATATTGCAACAACAGCAAAGTATAATAGAAAAATTCTTCCTAAATCCTTTTTTAAAATGATAGATGAATTAACTTTAAAAGACATATGGAGAGAAAGAAATGCTAAACTTAAGCAATATACTTTCTATTCAAATAGACATTTATCATGGTCCAGACTTGATATGATTTGGATCTCAACAGATTTAATATCTAGTGTTCAAGAAGTAAATATTGAAACAAGTACTTGGGCTGATCATAACCCATTGACAATTAAATGGAAGGGACAAAAAAAAAGATCGAGATGGACGTTAAATAATACTATTTTAAAGGAGAAAGAATTTATACAATGGATGGAGAAAGAACTGGCCTTTTTTTTTAAAGAAAATAGAAAAGAAGACACTTCAATACAGAATGTTTGGGATACAATGAAGGCATATGCCAGAGGTTTGATAATAGACTACACAAGAAAAAAGAATATTAGGAAAAGGCAAGCTCTTAAAGCCTTGGAGGATGAGTATAAAAGACTTGAAAAAGAACTGCAGAAAATGCCACAGAAAAAAGATGTTAAACTGAAACTGGATATAACTAAACATAAAATGGACTTAATAGAGAAAGAAGAACTGGCACAGAAAATTAGGAATGCTAAACAGAATTATTTCGAAGATGCAAACAAGCCAGGTAGATGGCTAGCATACAAGTTGAGAAAGGAGAAAGAGTCGAGGAAAATATTGCAGTTAATAGATGACCAAGGTCAAATTTGTCATGGCAGCAAAGAGAAAAAAGAAATTATTCAAGACTTTTATAGATATTTATATAAGAAAGAAGATATTGATGAGGAGAAAGTTAAACAGTACCTGCAGAATGCAAATTTACCTAAGATACCTAAAGAGACTGAAGAAATGCTAGAAAGTAATATAACAATGATGGAATTAACTCAACCACTTAAGAAGCAAAATAATGGAAAAGCACCAGGTCCAGACGGGCTTCCTGTAGAATTTTATAAAACTTTTCAAGAATCACTGTGTATTCCATTGCTAGAAGTTATGAATGAAGCTATGTCAAAGAAGATGATACCTAAAACATGGTCAGAGGCTTATATTACACTTATTCCAAAAGAAGAGGCGGATCCACTTCAAATTAAGAATTACAGACCGATTTCTTTATTAAATGCAGATTATAAAATTTTTGCTTCAATACTAGCAGAAAGACTTAAAAAATATTTGAATAACTTTATTCATCCAGACCAAAATGGGTTTTTGCCAAAGCGGCAAATTAGAGACAATATGAGAGTAATTCTGGATACTTTGGAATATTATGAGGCGCATCCTGAAAAGCAAATGGCTTTGATATTTTTAGACGCCCAAAAGGCATTCGATAATGTGAACTGGAGATTTGTGTTACTTTTAATGGAACAGATGGGCTTTGCTAGAAGATTTATCCAGGCAATAGAAGCAATTTACAATGAACAAACAGCTAAGGTAATGATGGAGGGAGAATTTACAGATTCTATTAATATAAGAAAAGGCACAAGGCAAGGTTGTCCCCTTTCTCCCTTGCTATTTGTATTGACTTTGGAAGTGTTGAACAGAAATATCAGAGAAGATAAAACTATAAAAGGAATGAAAATTAAAAAAGAAGAATTTAAATTACAAGCTTTTGCAGATGACCTAGTTTTTATTTTAGAAGATCCTATAGAAACAGCCTTGAAGCTGCTGGAAAAGATAGAGACATATGGTGAGGTGGCCGGTCTGAAAGTAAATAAAGATAAAACAAAGATCTTGTCAAAGAATATGTTACTAAGACAAAGAGAAGAATTGGCAAAATTGTTGAAAATCCAAGTTACAAACAAGGTTAAGTATTTGGGGATATATTTGACGCCAAGATGTAGTACATTAAAAGAGAACAATTACATTAAACTTAAACAACAGATAGCCCAAGATTTGAAGAAATGGGAAAACTTACAATTGTCATTAATAGGGAGGATTTCAACAATTAAGATGAATATTCTACCCAGAATTTTATTTTTGTTTCAAACAATACCAATTAGGCTTGGAAAAGACTATTTTGAGGATTTAAATAAAATTGTGTTGAAGTATATATGGCAAGGCAAGAAAGCAAGGATAAAGCTAAAGCTTTTACAGGATGCTAGAACTAGAGGAGGGTTTGGCCTGCCTAATTGGGAGTTGTACTATCAAGCTGCAAATTTGATGTGGGTTAAAGAATGGATAACATTAAGGAAGACTAGATTGTTGACGCTAGAAGGTCATGATTTGTTGTTGGGTTGGCATGCTTTTCTATGGTATAAGGGAACCAAAACACAGGGTTATTTTAGAAGACATTATATACGGGAGTCTTTGTGGTTAAACTGGGAGAAGATAAAAAAACAATGTTATTTGAAAATTCCAGTTTGGTTATCGACGATAGAAGCGTTTTCTTATCCTATAATTTATAAAAAGGAACAAACAGTTAGATATGGGGAATTACTAGATGAAAAGGGTGAACTTAAATCGATACAAAACTTAGAGGAACAAGGTATACAAATTAATTGGTTTTCATATGTGCAAATACATTCAAGGTATGAGGAGGATTCCAAAACAGAGGGATTTTATGATAAACAGACTGATTTAGATAAGATTTTGATGGGTACTGATGAAAAGGTGATTAAAAAGCTATATGGCTACTTATTGGAAATTAAGCTAGAGGAAGAACAAGTTAAAGAAACTATGATTGCTTGGGGGAGGAATTTTGGATACGGGATTGACTTAGAGAAATGGCAGAAATTATGGGTGCAAAACTATAAAATGACAATGTCCACAGCCTATAAAGAAAATTTGTATAAGATGTTTTACAGGTGGCATTTTCCCCCAATAAGGATTGCAAGAATGTTCAAGAACAAATCCGAAAAATGTTGGAAATGTCATCAGAAACCTGGTTCATACTACCATATGTGGTGGACTTGTGAGGATACTAGAAAATATTGGACTAAAATCCGCATGTGGTTGGAAAAAATGACAAAGAAGCATATAGATTTGAAACCGGAGCTTTTTCTATTAGGAATCTTACCAGATGTTTATAGTAAAGATTTGAAATATTTGATTGTAAATGTGTTAACTGCGGCTAGGATTGTATTTGCAAAAAATTGGAAAAATGAGAAAATTCCATTGCAGGAAGAAGTTATAAAGAAAATATTGGAATGTGCTGAGATGAGTAGATTGACTTTTGAAATTAGAGAGCAAGAAGAGAAACAATTTTATATAATTTGGGATCTTTTCTATCAATGGTTAAATGATGAAATACAAAAATAGAATATTTAGAATGTTAGACAATAAGGAATAATATTGATTTCGAGTAAATTACTTAAATTATAGTTATCTCATAAGGCATGATTGAATAAAAGTATAGTCAAATCTTTTTTTTCTTTAATAATGATATGAGGATATATAAGTTTGGATTGATAATAAGAACTATTATGTAAGGTAATTGTAATTGTGACTACGAAATGAATGCACAAAACTGATGAACCAACCGACTCACTGTTTGTATATAAATAAGGATGAGAGCTGATGTTTTTATGTTTTGTTTGTTTGTTTTTTTGTTAAAAAAAACCAATAAAATTGTTTTCAAAAAAGAAGCAGACCCGCCCGCCTTCAACCTCCCATCTCACCCGGCCGGACAAGCCAGTTGCAACACAGGGACGCCGTCTAGTGTCACGGATCCCTCCCCAGGAGAAAATCCTCCCTTCAGGTGAGTATGGGCGGGAAATTCTCTAAAGCACAGATGGTGCATCTGCAGGAATTAAGGGAATTAACGAAGAGCTCAATTTTGATTCTTAGGAGTCAGGGCAAAACGCTCCCGGCTCCAACTAAAAAGGACCTCATAGCCCTTTTAAAGTACATCCACACGCAGTGTCCGGCTTATCCGGAAAAGGGGTCCTTAAAAGTCTCCACATGGCAACGTTTGGGTGACTTTTTTCATGATACTCCCAGGGCTCCGCCAAAGATTTTAACCACCTGGCGGATAATTATGGAATGTTTAAAAGTTCACAGCTCAGCACTGACTAACGCTGGCACACACACCCCCCCCCTGCGGGAGGTCCCCCTCCCTATGCTGCTGAGACCAAAACCAAAGACGCTCTCCCACTGGAAGCCTCTTCCCCAACAGCTCCTGAACCCTTGGTTCCTCCTAAATTAAATCCTGCGGGGGATCAGACACCCATGGGAGCAGTTGCACAAGCCATGGCACAGGGGTGCAAGGAGGGCTCTCTTACCCTAGAGGAGCTCTCCCTCTGCCCCATAGAATATGTGGGGGATGGAGCTGGGAATGTGCCTAGGCTTGAACCCTTATCCATGAAATTAATTAGATATTTAAAACAAGCTATGGCCATGTATGGCATTCAAGCACCTTATGTCAGAGGTCTCATTAACACCATCAGCACCTCCTTTTTTCTCCAAAAGGCTGTCCAGAGGCAAATTTCAAATGGAGAGGCCCGCAGAGAGCTTCTGTTGAAATTAGCCTTTGAGAATGCAAATGAGGATTGCAAAAGGATTCTGCAGCCTCTGGCTGCCCGAGGGGGGGTTTCCCTCTCGGACTATCTAAAGGCTTGCAGAATCGTGGGGACTGTTTCCTACAATATGAAACACCTGGCAATGGCCCTGCAGCAAGCAAATTCTCAAAACAGGCCGGCTGGGAATTGCTTCAATTGTGGGAAACCAGGCCACTTCAAAGCACAATGTAGGGCTAGGGACAATCCACAAAACAACAACAAGCCAAAAACAATTTGCCCAAGGTGCAAAAAAAAAGGGTACCACTGGGCAAACCAGTGTTGCAGCAGCACCCCCCAACCGCAGGGAAACTAGAGGGGGGGCAGTCAGCCAGCCCCACTCCAAAGGCTGACACCATATCTTTCCAATTAGTTGCTTCTGAAGATATGGAAATTGACATCCCAGGCACTGTGTACTTTCTCCCCACGTGTCTGAATAACTCCTCTCCCCCCTCTCGCTTTCAATGGAAAGTCCTACCTCAGGGCATGCTCAACAGCCCCACCATGTGTCAGCACTATGTAAATAAGGTCCTGTTACCCTATCATTCTGCCTATCCACAATTTCTGGTGTATCATTACATGGATGACATCCTTGTTGCTGCTCCTGGACCCCCAGGTACAGTGTTTGCTTTGTTCTCTTTCCTGAAAGCCATCCTCGCAAAGGGAGGCTTGCACATAGCGCCTGAAAAGGTACAAGTGCTGACTCCCTATGCATATCTAGGCTATAAAATGCTCTCAACTACTGCCTATCCTTCACTCCCCTCACTCTCTCTGCCTCCTCAACCTACCCTGGTTCAGCTTCAACAATATCTGGGCACCATTAATTGGGCCCGACCTTTCCTGTCACTAACCACTGACACTCTCTCTCTGCTGTTCGAAGCCCTTACTTGGGGAAAAGGGCCCGCTGACAAAATATCCTTGCAGCAACCTCAGCTTCAAGCGCTGACCCATATAGAAGAGAACATACGTAGAATATGGGTGGATAGGGCCGCTGCCAATACTCCTCTAGATATGGTCATTCTAGCCACCCCAAGGCTCATGACCGCGGCAGTGACCCAAAAGGACCAAAAGCTCCACATCTTAGAGTGGATCCATCTCGCCCATACGCCCCGATGCTCCATCACTTCCAAACCAGCTCAATTGGCTCAATTAATCGTAAAGGGCAGGAGCCGCACAAAAGCACTCATGGGGATAGATGTCTCCACACTTTTTATCCCCTTCTCGCTGCAAATTTGGGAACCTCTATTCCAAAACTCCCAGGAGCTTCAGTTGGCCTTATCCGACTGGCCTGGGCTAGTCTCCTGCCACCCACCCGCTGACCCACGTTTTCAGATCATTCAAACCATACCCATCTCCTTCTCCTCTCCCATCAGCAAACAGCCTTTGGTCAGTGCCCTGACTATATTTGCTGATGGCAGCAGGGAACAAGGGGCATGCGCTTGGCAAAAGAA
>NW_020772010.1:0-11314 GCF_900518735.1 Pseudonaja textilis | reverse complement strand
TAATAATAATAATAATAATAATAATAATAATAATAATAATAATAATAATAATCTCTGTCTCCTTTTCGTTCCATTCCTCCCTCCCTCTGTCTCCTTTTTTCCTCTTCTTCTTTTCTTCCTTCTTTTCTTCCTTCCTTCCTTCATGTATCTCTTACCTTTTTCATCTCTATCTCCCTTCTTTTCTTCCCTTCCCCTCCCTCCCTCCCTCCCAATCTCTCTGTCTCCTCCCTCCCTCCTTCCCTTCTCTTTTGTTCCCTTCATCTTCTCTCCATATTATACCAAAACATTTTTGGCACCGCCAGAGAATTGCTTCGAGGGCCCTGTCCTAAAATGTTTACTTTTTTGGCATTCAGCACACAAAGAACGGGCATCTTTCTGACCTCAGTGTGTTGGGAGCAGGAATTGCTGATTAGAGGGGTCCCAACTGCTAGAGGAGACCGTCGCTAAATGAGCAGTACCTGCACTCCGATTCTCTGGTGAGCCGCGCCTGCTGGCAGCCGTGCCAGGTGGAGCGCCCATCTCCCAGAGCAGTCTATCTCAGTACCGCCATAACATTTCTTGCATCCCCTTCCAAAGCACGGGTGGAATTTCATGGCACAGAGCTGCGTCATTAGCCAAGCGCTCTTCTGTTCCCGGAACAGCAGAAGAGGTTGCAAAGGTCCAATGTTCACTTTTCTGCACATCTGGTTGTGTCATTGTGTGCTGGAGCGCAAGCTGCTGTTCTTTTATTGCCACCCAGTAGAGTTGGGGGGGGAGGAGGGGGGGTGAAGAAAGAGACCCCTGCAGGAATCCCAGGCCGCCAATTACAAAAACAGAGAAAGGAAAAAGCTGTCTAGCCCAGAGGCAGCCCTGCACCAGAATACATGATGCACCAGCAATTAAACCATCTCTCTCTCCCTCTCTCTCTCTCTCTCTCTCTCTCTCTCTTTCTCTCTCTCTTTCTCACATACACACACATACACACACACGTCTGTCTGTGTGCATGCATGCCACACATGTATATCAAGTCTTCCCCTTCCTAGCTGGAGAGTTTGCTTCAGTGGTGGTATTCTACCGGTTTGGCACGGTTTGAGCGAACCGGTAGTAAAAAAAAAAACAGCTATTACTCTTTCTTTTTTTTTTTCCTCTTTCCCTCCTGACGATCAGCTGTGCCGGAATCCCCCTTGCTGTCTTACTGCTTTGCCCAGGAGGCTTCCCTGAGGCCCAGGAGGGAAAAAAAAATGGAGGAGGGTGCTGCAAAAAAGAAGAAGAAGCCACGCCCACCCAGTCACATGGCCATGCCCACCTAGCCGTTTCCACCTAGCCGCGCCCACAGAACCAGTAGTAAAACTATTTGCATCCCACCCCTGGTTTGCTTGTTCATTTATGTATTTATTGTGGAAAATGGATATACCTGCCTACTTCCTCGCGATTGACTCTAGGCGGCTCATAGAAAATAACATAGAAGGAATAAAAACAATTAAAAATAAAATAATAATAACATCCCATCCCTCAGCGACAACACACATGCGTATTGGCCATTTAAAATAATAATAATAATAATAATAATAATAATAATAATAATAATAATAATAATAATATGATAACATCCCAGCCCACCCCTCAGCAATAACACACACGTGTATCAGCTATTTAAAATTAAAATAATAATAATAAAATAATGTCAGAGCGTTTGCAGCGTGACTGCTATTGTGAGGAACAAAACACAGCACACAGAGGCTTTGACTATTTAATAGTGGTTTATATCCAAGAAATATATGCGGTAGGTAATACCTGACAAGCAATCACTCATCTTAACTCTATATGGAAAACTCTGCAATGGTGATGGGACACAAGGAGAGAGAAATACGCCCTCTAATGGCTGCCTTATATAAACATCTCTTAAAGTGGTAAAACTTCAGTGGAACCCATACATAGTCTTAAAACGGCAATTCCTTTTCTGATTCATCCTTATTGCATCAGCCTTACAGCAGCTGGTCAGCTCTTAAATCTCAATACCTTAACAAATAATAACACCCCTGCCCCCATGGCGATATGAACACACATTCATACCAGCCTTTTAATAGGTTCCATCTCTCTCTGGGGTCCCCAGGCCTAAAATAGTGAGGGTGGGCAGAACATTTCCTTCCTTTCCTTCTCCCTCCCTCTCTCCCTTCCTTCCTCTTGCTTTTTCTTTTATTCCCTTCCTCTCTACTTCCTCTTTCCTTCCTTCCTTCCTTCCTTCCTTCCTTCTTCCTTCCTTCCTCTTGCTTTTTCTTTTATTCCCTTCCTCTCTCCTCCCTCTTTCCTTCCTTCCTTCTTTCTCCCTTCCTCTTCCTTTTTCTTTTATTCCTTCCTTCCTCTTCCTTTTTCTTTTATTCCCTTCCTCTCTCCTCCCTCTTCCCTTCCTTCCTTCCTTCCTTCCTTCCTTCCTCTTGCTTTTTCTTTTATTCCCTTCCTCTCTCCTCCCTCTTCCCTTCCTTCCTTCTTTCTCCCTCCCTCTTCCTTTTTCTTTTATTCCCTTCTTCTCTCCTCCCTCTTTTCTTCCTTCCTTTTTTCTCCCTTCCTCTTCCTTTTTCTTTTATTCCTTCCTTCCTCTTCCTTTTTCTTTTATTCCCTTCCCTCCCTTTCTTTTACTTTCATTCTCTTATCTCTTCTCCCTCCCTCCCTCCTTTATATTTTTTTCTTTCTCTACTTTCTTCATTTAATAGCGAGACGGGGGACCACCACTCCCGGGACTTTTCACCCCTAATGGGCACACACACCTGTTTCTTGTCGGGAGGATGGGAATGGGAATGTCTCACTAAAGCGCGCAAAGCCAACTTCTCAACAGAGTGAGAGCATCTTCAAAGGGGTCTCATTTGGGAAACTGAGGCTGGGTTTTTTTTCCTTTCCCGGATTTGAGTGGCTGATGGGAGGGGAAGGAGGGAGAGAGAAAAAAAGAACTTCGGAGAAGTTAACATTTTCGAAGCGTAATTGAGTTTGGATTTGCCCATTAGATGGGAAATGCAAAATTGGATAACATCCCATTAAAATGGGAAGTTAATGAATTTCTCCCCCGTCCTTCTGAGAAGCAGCCCTGCAGCCCTCAGCAGGATTCATTTTCGAGAGGAAATTGTGCCGGACTCAGAGGGCGGGCGTCCTGGCAGGGGATAGGCTGGCAAAGGGCACAGTCCTTCTCCTTCCTCCCAGAGTTTGGTCCTCACAATCACGCCGCAAGGTAGAGTTGCTGAAGGAAGACACCCAGTTCCTTTCCTTCCCTTCCCTTCCCTTCCCTTCCATTCTTTCCTTTCCTTTCCTTTCTTTTCCTTCCTTCTTTTCCTTTCCTTCACTTCCTTCCCTTCCCTTCCCTTCCATTCCATTCTTTCCTTTCCTTTCCTTTCCTTTCCTTTCCTTTCCTTTCCTTTCCTTTCCTTCCTTTCCTTCCCTTCCCTTTCCTTCCCTTCAATTCTTTCCTTTCCTTTCCTTTCCTTTCCTTTCCTTTCCTTTCCTTTCTTTCCTTTCCTTTCCTTTCCTTTCCTTCCTTTCCCTTCCTTTCCTTTCCTTCCTTTCCCTTCCTTTCCTTTCCTTTCCTTTCCTTTCCTTTGCTTTCCTTTCCTTTCCTTTCCTTTCCATCTCTCCTTCCATTCCATTCCATCCATCCATCATATTTCTCTCCTCCTTCCTTCCCACCCATCCATCTATCCATCCATCCCATCTCTCCTTTCTTCCTTCCTCCCTCTTTCCTTCTTTCCTCCCTCCCTCCATCTTTCTTGCCTTCCTTCCTTCCCATCCATCCACCATATCTCTCCCCTCCTCCCTACTTCCCATCCATCCATCCATCCACCCCATCTCTCCTTCATTCCTCCCTCTCTCCCTCTTTCCTTCTTTCCTCCTTCCCTCCATCTTTCCTTCCTTCCCATCCATCCATCATATCTCTCCCCTCCTCCCTATTTCCCATCCATCCATCGATCTATCCATCCATCCCATCTCTCCTTTCTTTCTCCCTTCCTCTTTCCTTCCTCCCTCCCTCCCTTCATCTTTCTTGCCTTCCTTCCTTCCCATCCATCCATCCCATCTCTTCTTCCTTCCTCCTTCTCCCCCTCCCTCCCTCTATTTTTCCTCCCTTCCTTCCTGCAAAACCCCCTCCCTTCTAGCACTGATGATGTTATCTAGTGGGGCAATGAAATGTCTGCAAGAAAACAACCAAGCTCAGACAGCACCCAGGACCCCATCGTCATTGTCGTCTCCTCCTCCTCCTCCTCCTCCTCCTCCTCCTCCTCCTCCTCCTCCTCTGTCTGTAGTGTCACACTAACACAATTTACAGCCAGAGCGTTTTTGCTGGGCCAGCACTGAGCACTTAAAAGCCTCCATAATTGTCAGCTGGGTTTCCACAAATTGCCTGAATTACTGTGATGCAGAGAGCATGTTGTCTGGAGAAATGCGTTTTCAGATTCCACCTTTATTTTCAAACCGGCATTCGAAGTGTTTGCCTTCACGTTTATTTATTTTGGAGGAGGAAAAAAAAGACAGGGGGAAAAAAAGGTGATTTTATGCGCTGCAGGAGCAGGGAAGGAGGCCCGCAAGCTCCAAGGTGACGCTGGAGCCCCGCTTTCACCTGCTTGAGGGGGACCCTGATGATTGCAGGGTATCGGAGCAGGAGTTTTAAAACTCCTGGTTTGGATAAATGGTTCACACCTCCGTGTGGATTTTCCTAAGTGATCTGGGACCCTAGTGGCTTCCCTTCACGCAACAGGCTTAACCTGGTTATGGAATTAACCGGGGTTTCTTTCATTTGCGCTGTGCACGTTTCTCCATACAAGCCACAATTTGCGAGAAGATTCATCCACAGGGGAACCCCCTGTTTCATCTTAACCAAGACTAGCATCTTGATTGTCTGTATCAGCTTGGTCTTCCTCTGGCTTGGTTCATCTCGTTGGTCGTAAACGTTGGAGGGAAGGTTTGAATTTTGCCTTAATTCATCAACTTACATTCATGGGTCAAACACACCAGGGCCATGTTCTAAGCAGGTGGATTAAGCCACAGTAACTTGGCTTCACAGATAACCTATCTAGCCCCATCCTTAGTCCTCGATTTGTAACCGTACTGGAGCCTGCGTCAGCCACGATGTTCATAAAGTAGGCCATCATGTCATCCTCTGCCTTTTTCTTGGATGTTCTCCACCTGGAGAACCATCAAGGTGTCATGCCCCTGTCGAGTCTGAATCTGAGAGGGAAGATGAACAGCCACCAGGGAGCATGAGTGTGGCTCCATTGGCTGTGAAGGAAACTGGGGAAGGGCAAAGTCCAGCTGGGCAGAGCAGGGGAGAAGTAGAACAAGGGAGAGGGAGTTTAGAGGAAGACCCAGGCCCACCCCCTCTTCATTCTAGGGCACGCAGGGAGGAACAGAGAAGAGAGCAACGTGGGTTGCATGGCTTACGGGGGAGGAAAGGGCCCTGATTCCCTCCATTAGCCACACCTGGGAATGAGAATTTAAAAGAAATGAGTGCGGCGTCTGCTGGATACAAATGTGAGTTTATCTTGTGTTCTTTGGTTATCTGTGTTCCTGGCGTCTTCCCAACCGTGTTGAATTACTGCCATTCCTTCACGCCTGGAATTCCTTCTCTTACCCTGCTGGATTAACTATCTCATCTTGCCTTGATTGGACTTATAGTTACAGTTTTTGTTGACCACGTTTTGGACTTGATTCTCTGCAGCCCGAGGCTGTTCCTGGGAGAGTTTTTTCTCCAGCCCAGAAGGTAACTTGGACTCTGGGGGCGAAGTTGGAGCTAATAAGGGGACTCCTACGGATTATCTGACTGGGTTGCCTTTGTGCCACGTCCCGGGTCATCACACAAGGCATGGTGGAACTCAAATGGAGATATCTCAACCAACCAGGCCCCTGGGGAGAATTTCCCATTCTCCTTTTCTGACCTTCTGTGATCCAGATGGGATCTACAAATCAGAAGGGAGGATCCCTTTCTCCACGAAGTTGTCCGCTATGAAGAGTTCCTCTCCCTGCACGGAATGAGGTAGTATCCATTCCTCTCATACCTCGCTACATCAAACCGTAGGTAGGAACATGGTATCGCCACATCACCTCTGCTACAGGTATTTAGGTCAGATCAGTCTCCAAATCTCGCAGGTGTGTTCAGCAAATTTGGGCCAGTCAGCAAAAACCGTTTGGCTGAAAAGAGCTGAATTTGTTAAAAATGATAGGAAGCTCCTCCCTGTTCTTATCTGGCGACTCTCGTGTCCTCTCAAGAGTTCCCTTTCTAAATTCTTCTCAAGAAACAGAAATCTTGGCTGTCAGCTAAGTTAAAAAAAAAAAAAGGCATGCATTATGTATTCTGAACTGGAAAAATGCTTATTCATTTTTTTTCAACCTAAGCAATTGCTGGTCAGCTAAAAGAGGCCCGAAGCCTACGTTGGAAAGACAGAAAACATCTGTGTGGTTTATCCTAAAAAAAACCCCACAAAACCTCAACGCTTTTTCTTGGCGTTCCTCTTTGCTTGTTCCTAACTTGTTTGTTGTTTTGACATCCTGCCTAGAGCTGAGCTGGGGAGATAAAGGATCTGGTCCCGGTAAGCGGTATTTAGACAGGCGCTTGTCAAGATCCGTTGGGATTGTCTGTATGGGTTTTGGCTGAACTCGCTTCGGGATCGGCTTAGGGAGGCCTTCTTAAACCCAGCTGGAAATGGGTGATAACTCTGTTGGTCAGCAAAATGGCCGCCGCGATGCTATCAGGAAGGCAGCTTTTCCTCAAAGTCCTTCAGAAGTTTTTTTTTTAAACTTTATGTAGGGGTGGAAACCAGGTGTCAGAAGAGGTCAAAAGATGGTCCAGGGAGTCTCCCGTGGATTTCGGTTGTCTTTTCGTAGAACCTTCAGGAGATCAAAGGATTAGAATTAGAATAGAATAGAGCTGGAAGGGACTTTGGAGGTTTTCTAGTCCAGCTCTCTTCTCAAGCAGGAGAACATCTCAGTCAAGTGGCTCTGCAATCTCTTCTTAAAACCCTCCACGATTTCTGGAGGCCAGCTGTTCCACAGGTTCATTGTCCTCCCTGTTAGGAAGTTTCTGCTCAATTCCAATTGCTTCTCTCTTTGATCGGTTTCCATCCGTTGCATCCTGTCTTGTTCTCTGGTGCTTTGTTGAGTAACTTGACCTTTGGAGAATAATTGGAGATGATCTTGGTCCTTGGTTCAAGGTCTTTTAGTCTCGGGCCGAGCTCCTTGTCCCGAAGGCAGGAGAAGCAGCAATGGATGGAAACTAACAACCAAGGAGAGATCCAACTTACTGTAGAGCTAATTTCCTGACCGTGAGAACAACTAACCAGTGGAACAACTTGCCTCCAGAATTTGTGGATGATCCAACCCGGGAAGTTTTCAAGAAGAGATTGGACAGCCACTTGTCTGAAAGGGTAGAGAGTCTCCTGCATGATCCAAGGGTTGGAGTAGAAGACCTCCAAAGTCCCTTCCAACTCTTGTTATTCTATTATCCTTCCTCTCCTTGGTCACCTCCTCCCTTAAGCACCGAGGCGAACAAGGTCGCCACGATGGAGCAGGTGGTTCCTATCAAAAAACCCCAAACAAATCCAACTTGCTCTTGACCGCTTAACTTCCTTCTCCGTCCCTCGCGGACAGCCAATTCTCAGCCTCCATTCTGAGCTGGGATCGAGACATCTCACACCCACAATCTCTTTTCCCCTTTAAGCTTTCGCCTTGCTCCAGAGGGTTTGAAAGCCGAGAGGGTGGAAGGAGAGAGAGCCAACTGGGTGAGGAAGAGGAGGAGGAATGGGTTTTTGAAAGGCCCGGAAGGCAAATTTCAACCCTCACCAAAAGGAGCGATAAAAACTAACCACTGGGTCCATATCTGGAAGCCTTGGTCGCCTCCCCTCCTTTCCCTCCCCCAAGCTCCACAATCCCAACTTCGTCTGGCGGATAAATTGGCCACCCTCATATTTAAATCCGACACACTGGCTGGTTTGTACCCCATGGAAGCAACGACCGAGCAAATGCCAGCTGTGCTGAGCTCCCAGGGATAAGAGCGGAGAAGGCTGAAAACTTGGCGTGGCTGGGACGTGTGACGCCATCTGGGGGGCTCCTTGGCCCTTCTCGCTCCCGGGGAGAAGCCCAGCTGTTTGGGCCCCTTGGCCCGCTGCCCCATGGGGGAGGGGAGAGGGGGGAGGTTTCAAAGAGAGACAGGAGGGCTGGGCTCTGGATTCACCTGTTGGGTTTTGGCGCCTCAAATCTCTCCAAGAGGAATGACATATACGGTATGAAGGAAATTCCGGTCCTGTGGTTATAAGTCGAGGATTAGGGAGGGAGGAAGATGGGAGGGAGGAAAGGAGGAGGACAGGAGGGAGGGAGGGAGGAATAGAGTGGGAGGGAGGGAAGAAAGGAAGATGGGAGGGACGAAGGAAGGAAGGAAGAGAGAGGGGGAAGGAAGGAAGAGGGGAGGGAGGAAAAGAGGAGGACAGGAGGGAGGGAGGCAGGAATAGTGTGGGAGGGAGGAAAGAAAGGAAGATGGAAGGGAGGGAGGGAGGGAGGAAGAAAGGAAAATGGGAGGGACGAAGGAAGGAAGGAAAAGAGAGAGAGGGAAGGAAGGAAGATGGGAGGGAGGAAAGGAGGACAGGAGGGAGGGAGGAAGGAATAGAGGGGGAGGGAGGGGAGGGAGGAAGGAAGGAAGGAATAGAGAGAGAGGGAAGGAAGGAAGATGGGGAGGGAGGAGAGATGTGATAGATGGAATGATGTATAGGAAGGAGAGAGGGAGGGATTAGATTGATAAGTTGATGGATGAATGAATGGGAAGGAAAATGGGAGGAAGGAAGGAAGGTGAGAGGGAGGAACGAAAGAAGGAAGGAAGACAGGAGGCAGGGAGGAAGGAATAGGCAGGAGGGAAGAGAGATGTGATGGATGGAGGAATGTATAGGAAGGATGGAGGGAAGGATGGGATGGATAGATTGTTGAGTGGGTGGAAGAATGGACGGGAAGGAAGGGTGGAAGATGGGAGGGAGGAAAGAAGGAAGGAAGAGAAGCAGGGAAGGAGGGAGGAGGGAAGGAAGATGGAAGGGAGGGAGGGAGGGGAGATGTGATAGACGGAGGAGTGTATAGGAAGGAGGGATGGAGGGAGGGAGGGATGGATGAATGGATGGGAAGGAAGGAAGGAAGCTCTTCCCCTTAGTGTACACGAAGAGATATCGGTTCTCAATCAGAAACTGTTGACCTGGTGGAGCCCCCTGTGTCCCCCTTGCTTTCTTCTCAATCAATCTTCCTAAAATGAACTCCGACCAGCCCCGGGTTGGGAAAACGTCACATGCAATTTTAGACAGTCGGAGGCCCTGGAGCCTTAACCTCTGGGCTCCTCCTCCTCCTCCTCCTCTCCATCCTGATAAGAGAGTGACTGGCTTACCGCCTCTCGGGTTTTACTCCTCTGCATGCTTCCCCCCTGCTAACCCCTCCTTGCAATAATGCAATTACTTACCCTTCTGAGGAGCTGTCAGTGTTGGTAAACTCCAGCTGCTAAATAGCATTACCCACAGATCTCTCCTTAAAACCTTCTACAGTTTATTAATAGTTTATTGATCCCTAAGCCCCGTCGCGGGTGAGAAAGAAGCTCCGTTCTGATCTTCCCTCCTCCCGCGGCCGTCATCTGAATACTGACTAACCAGGCAGCGGATCGATGGCGGTCAATGCCCAGGGAAAGGGGGGAGAGAGAGAGAGAGAGAGAGAGAGGTGGGCTTCCCCTCCCTCTTTAATCCAGTGTAAGAAAGAGAGAAGCTACTCAGGGGATAATGTCAAATGAAGGTCTGAGAGGTTCTTGGGATTGGGTCATCAGGGATGGTGCCATCTCCTCACCCACCCCCAAAAAAGACACCTGGACAAGTGTCCTTAGGGCTCTTGATGCCTTCGTTTGGGCTTCTGTGTCAGTGACCTCCTTCTATAGAAGAGAATTGTGGAGCTTCAGTTTGTGTTCTGATCCAGGCCTCCTGAGATCATGAAGCCGGCTCCTCCTCCCCATAAGACCCCTTTTATTTACGTTAAAGCGAATTCCTCTCCAGCAAAGTCCCAGTCAACAACAGTCTGTCAAGAGACTTCACAACTACGGGGCTTTGTCAGGCTTAGAGAGTTGCCAGGCCGATATCTGACAAACGCCACACTGTAGCAAGAATGCAGGAACAGGTCTTCACCTAAATGGACTGATTATCTCCTAGAAAACCCCACTCCCCTTTCGCTCCTCTTTTATTCCCTGTGGGAGGGGCCATTCACCATCCACCTGAGCCTTTACTCTGAAGTCGACCCTTGTTCCTTAGCTGTTCCCTTCTTCTGGCAGCTCTGTGCATGCGCACATTGGAACAGGCTCCAGCTGCTCTTCTTCCCCACTGATCTCCGACTCCGAAGGCAGCTGAAAACTGTCGGACGGCCCTGGCCCCATCTCTGCCTCTGATGCAGAGCCCTCGTCAGAGCCTTCCCCAGACTCCAGGGCTGGCCCATGCTCCTCCCCAACCTCCTCCGTGTCCGTATCTGCCGCCAGCTCCACTGGCCACTGGCAGGCCACAACAGGTTAACTCTGGGATCCCTGATGCTCTCTGAGCTTGGTTGTGAACCAAGGACCCCACTTCCCAACAAGGACCCCCACTTCCTTCTGGGCCTGGTTCTCTGGATGACTATGGGCGTTGTCCTTAATTCAAACCATGTGGGCGATCCCCAATTCTTGGCTTTTTGTGGCGCTAACAGTTGAGTTTGGATTTCTCTAAAGGCGTTGCTGAAGAGAGAGAAGACAGGTTGTGCCTCCAGAGTCCTTCTAGGTCATCCGCCCACTTTTCCTCAGGTGGTCATTGTCCTTATCTCTGGCCCCCACCCACGTTGGTCTGAGACCCTCCAAGAGGCTCCCATTTCTCCCCGTCGGGTCTACATCTTGGATCACAAACATGGACTTGGTTCCCAGGGAGGGAGGGGGAGGAGGAGGAAGGGAGGAAAGAAATGAAGAAGGGAAGGAGGAGAATAAAGGGAAAAGGGAGGGAGGAAAGAAAGAAAGAGAAAGAAAGGAAAAGGAAGGACAGAGGGAGGAGGGAGGGAGGGAGGAAAATAAAGGGAAAAGGGAGGGAGGGAAGAAAGAACTAGAGAAAGAAAGGAAGGAAGAGGAAGGAAGGAGGATAGAGGAAGGAGAAATAAAGAAAAAGGGAGGGAAAGAACAAGAGGAAGAAACGAAGAAAAAATGAAGGAAAGAAGAGGAAGGAAGGATAGAGGAAGGAGGGAGGAATAAAGGAAAAAAGGGAGGGAGGGAACAACGAGAGAAAGAAAGGAAGGAAGAAGGAAGGAAGGAAGGAAGGAAGGAAGGAAGGAAGGAAGGAAGGAA
>NW_020772009.1:0-11314 GCF_900518735.1 Pseudonaja textilis | reverse complement strand
GCTGTAAAACTATAAGTATTCAATGAATATGTAGGTCCCTACAGTGGTGGGTTTCGTGCCGGTTCTGCCGAAGCTGTTGTTAATTTTTTGCATAGATCAGCAAACTAGTTGTTTCCACCATGGGTTGCCCCTTCCCTTCCCACTGGGGTTGCCATTCAGGATGGGGGAGTTGCAAGGGCATAACTGGGAGCTGCGCTGATCAGCTGGGAGGAAGAAATGGACTAGCAGCACTGATCCACTGGGAGGCTGATCAATCAGTTCAATCTGACCTTACAACTTCACAAGATCTTTTGTCCCCCAAGAAGTTGGAAGATCTGAGTGAATTCTTCTTTTGTTGCCCTGCATGCAGGAGAACAGAGCTGGAAAGCAGATTAGTGAGGGAATGGTGGTGTTTCCGAAATGGGATGGAAGTGAGGATTTTGCATTATTTTTGCTCTGGGATAGGGTGGAATTGAGAATTTTGCATTATAATTCAAATACCCACCTACCCATGCCCATCCAGCCACGCCCACCCATTATTTGTATCCCACCACTGGGCCCCTACCGGATAAAAAGCTCTGTGCCATTCAATCTGATGTTCATTAATGATAAATTCATTTCCATAAGATGCATCGGAATCTAGTCTTCCAACTTTCACACTCTAGATGGACTTGTTTGGAAAAACAATCATGTTGATGATATCAAATCCTCCTGCAACTTCCCTCTTCTCATTAAAGGACACTCCCTCTCCTGCTGAGTTGTTGAAAGAAGTGCCTTGAAGAAATGGGTGGAGCTACTTGAAAAGAAAGCAGTGAAGTTGAAATAACAATAAGGAAAGAAATCAACATTAGATATTTTATCTTCTATTTCTGAAATTCTTGGATCCTGCAACACTGTCCTGGGACATGTATATTCACCTTGCTATGTAAATATCCAGTTTTGCTCAACAGAACAAGAAGTCAGCCCACAAAGTATTGTCAATGAATAACTTACCCAGGATTAGGTGATGCAATCTTCCCTGTGGAGAAAGTTAACTGCAACTTCATTGGGGCAGAGAAGAACATTAAGCTTTTTAAAAATAGTATAAAATCAACCATTCTTCATGTTTTAGCCCCCAAATCATTTTGTTTCTCTTCTCTGCACTCTTTCTAGAGTCTCAACATCTTTTTTACATCATGGTGACCAAAACTGAATGCAGTGTTACAAGTGTGGCCTTACCAAGGCCTTATAAAGCAGTATTAATACTTCACATGATTTTGATTCTATCTCTCTGTTAATGAAATTTAGGATTGCATTAGCTTTTTAGGCAGCTGTTGCACACTGTAGGCTCATATTTAAATGTTTGTCAACTAGAACTCCAAGATCCCTCTCTCAGTTACTGCTATTGAGCAAGTTACCACATATACTATACCTGTCCCATGCTTTCCACCACATTAAAAAGTAAACATTTCCTTTCTCCCCAAAACAATAAATCACATGGTTCAATTTGGATACTAGCTGGTTGCCTGGTTATATCTCTTCTCCTCCTCCTGGCCAGCCATTGGAATGTCCCTGGCTCTTTGGAAAGTTTTGTTGACTACAAGCCCACATCTACCTCTACCCCATTTCAGCTCCAAGCTGTGTCAGCATGAAGCCATGTGGAAAGAAACCCCAATAGGAAAGGCCCACACACACAGAGAAAGGAGAACAAGCTACAGTCAGGTCAGCTTCAGGCTTGACATAATAGCTACTTGAACAACCTATTAATTAAGGTTTAGCTAATTTTGTGAGCTAATTCATTCTTTATAAAATTCTTCATTGAAAGAAAAGTTTGTTGGAGAAATGTTACCTTAAAAGGTTGTAGTTCTGGAGATTCAGCCACTTTATCTGCCAAAATTTTTCTCAAATTGGATCTCTTGGATAGCATACCATGCAAAGAATGAGCCACAGCATAAACCCCATTATGGATGCTGTAGCTGTGCCCTGTTATCTTTAATTGAAACAGAGGTTCAGGAAAGTTTCCCAGGCCTTCTTCCCCAGTGCATTCTTGACTTCCCAATGAGGCCAATCCTGAATTAGGAAAAAAACAGTCAAATGCTTGCTCCCAAAAATGGTTTCAAAATCCATCTCTTTGCCCTGTGTAAGATTTTATGGACTGGAGAAATTCTTGAATTCCATATTTTCCCTTGAATGAATTTGAAAGGCAATGGCCCCATCATAAAATTGGAGATTCTATACCCTTTGGGTTCCTGTTAATGTGAAATCTTGGATGGATTTGGATTTGGCCAATGAAATAAAAGAAATTAAAATCCTACCAAATGAATGTGCTGACCACAACCCAATACAGGTAATTTGGAGAGACAGGAGAGGAATAAAAAAAAGATGGACACTAAATACCCAAATAGTAAACTAAGAAGAGTATATCAATAAGCTGAAAGAGGAGCTAAACTATTTCCTAAAAGATAATAATAATGAAACAACTTCAAAACAGAATATTTGGGATACTATGAAAGAAATTATAAGAGGTACAACAATTTCCTATAATGCTATGAGAAACAAGAGAACTTATGCCCGACAAAACATATTACAACAACAAATCAAAGACTTAGAAATACAATTACAAAAAACCCCTAAGATCCAAGGAATACAAAACCAGTTAATATTAGCCAAACATAAGCTGAATTTAATTGAACAAGATAAAATAGAAGTTAGTTTGAGAAGGTCCAAACAAAATTACTTTGAACACGCTAATAAACCAGGAAGATGGCTATCTTATAAACTTAAAAAAGAAAAAGAAAAGAGACTGATACACCAGCTAATAGATGAGGAAGGCATACCACAACATGAGATTGAGAAGAAAAAAGATATTATATTAAACTATTTTCAAAGATTATATAAAAAAGAAGAAATCAATGAAGACAAAATAAGAACTTATCTGGAGAATTCGGATGATAAAACAATAGGGGAAGGAGAGAAAGAATTATTAAATAAGTATATTATATGGTCTGAGTTGAAATCTGCAATGGAGAACCAAAGTAATAATAAATCCCCTGGTCCAGATGGGATTCCAGTAGAATTGTACAAAGCTACAATAGAGTTAGTAGGGCCACTGATGCTGGAAGTGTTTAATGAAGTACTTTTGGCAGCCAAAATGCCAGTCTCATGGAGGGGGGCGTTGATTTCGTTAATTCCGATGGAGGATGTAGATGCCAGATATATCAACAATTATAGACCAATTTCACTTTTAAACGCTGATTATAAATTATTTACCTCAATTATAGCGAATAGAGTAAAAGAAGTTTTAAATTTATACATTCATGAAGATCAAAATGGTTTCCTTCCATCCCGCCAAATCAAAAATAATCTAAGAACCGTTATTGACGTCTTAGAATATTATGAAGTTCATCCAGAGAAACAATTTGCATTCATGTTTTTAGATGCTGAGAAGGCATTTGATAATCTACATTGGCACTTTTTAATACAAAACATCTATAACATGGGTCTGGGCACTAAATTCGAGAACATTATCACAACAGTTTACAACACCCAACAGGCCAACATACTAATTAATGGTGAACAAACAGTCCCATTAAACATTGAAAAGGGCGTCAGACAGGGTTGCCCCCTCTCACCCCTCCTATTTATACTTGCTTTAGAATCACTGTTCACGCAGATAAGACAAAACTCTGAAATCCAAGGAGTAAGGGTCAAAGCAGAGGAATATAAACTACAGGCGTTCGCAGACGATATGGCTTTCTTCCTAGAGGAACCCATGGAAAAAGGACATAACCTAATAAAAGAACTAGAACAATTTGGTTCAGTAGCAGGATTAAAGATCAATAGAAATAAGACAAAATTAATGACTAAAAATCTAACAGAGAATCAGAGGAAAGAATTAGAAAAAACCATAGGAATACAGGCAACAAAAAAGGTCAAATATTTAGGCATATGGTTAACACCACATAGTAAATTGCTCAAAGAGAATAATTACGATAAACTATTACAGCAAATTAAGAAAGACCTAGAATCCTGGAATAAGCTGCAGCTTTCTCTACTGGGCAGGATTGCCATGATCAAAATGAACATCCTACCAAAATTCCTTTATTTATTCCAGATAATCCCAATTAAATTACCCAAATTTTTTTTTGAAGATATAAATAAGGTAACACTTAAATTTATTTGGCAAGGGAAAAAGCTAGAATCAATATTAAGGCTTTACAAGATGCAAAACGTAGAGGGGGGCTAGCGCTCCCAAATTGGGAATTATATTATTGGGCAGCTAACTTATTATGTTTAAAAGACTGGGTTAATTTACTCAATAAAAGAACCTTAGCCTTAGAAGGACACGATCTTCAGAGAGGGTGGCACGCATTTCTATGGGAAGTGGGGAAAACTAAACAGTCGTATTTTCATAGACACCTTATTAGAGATTCATTATTAACTAATTGGAAAAAAATATGCAAAAAACATTATTTAAAAATTCCAATTTGGCTTTCAACAATGGAGGCAATGGTTCATCCCAACAATTTGGATATAACAAAAACGACTAAATATAAAGATTTATTAGACCCTCTAGGAAAATTAAGAACTCGACAGGATTTACAGGAACAGGGATTTAAAATTGACCAGTGGTTATATATACAAATCCATAGCAGATACAAACAAGATATCAAAGAGTTTGGAATCTATAGCAAATTACAATATTTAGATAAAATCTTATTAGGATCAAATAAAAAGAATATTTCCAAATTTTATAAATATTTATTGGAGGTAGAATTAGAGCAAGAGATAGTGAAAGGGAACATGATAACGTGGAGTAGGAATATTGGAAGAAGCATTACATTAACAGAATGGGAAAAGATCTGGAATAGAAACCAAGATTACGAAATCGGCGGCGTACAAAGAAAATATGTATAAAATGTTATATAGATGGCACTTACCCCCTTCGAGGTTAGCGAAGATGAACCCTAACATGAGCTCAAGGTGTTGGAAATGCAAAAGCACTGAAGGAACATTTTTCCACACATGGTGGTCTTGTAAAACTACCCAAAAATTTTGGCAAAAAATCAGAAAATGGTTGGAGGAGATAACTAAAGAACAAATAGACTATAAACCAGAGTTCTTCCTGTTAGGGATCTCTGATAGATATTTATCTAAAAAGACAAAATATGTAATAATCCATATTCTAACTGTGGCTAAATTAGCGTTTGCTCAATGTTGGAAATCACCTCATACACCCTCAGAGCAAATGGTTATTCAGAAAATTTGTGGGTGTGCTGAAATGTATAAACTAACGACAGCATTAAAAAACAAAGAGTCCTCAACATTTTACGACAACTGGGACTCATGGTATAATTGGCTTACACAGAGACAAATTATGTAAATGATAAAGAGTAAAGATTGGATATGATGAAGAGAAATGATCCTTACAGATTGTCACAAAAAGATATAGTTCGTTTTTAATTGTACTTTCTACTCTATTCTCCCTCCCCTTCCCTTCCCCTCTCTCCCTCTATATGTTTTCTCTTCCCCGCAACCGGCCTTTATCTGGTGTGTTAGGCCATGTGTTTTATTTCTCCCCCCCCTAGCCGTTTTCTTTCTATTTTGTAAATGTATTGTCGATGTGTTTTTAAAATGTAAATTCAATAAAATCTATTTTTTAAAAAAAATCAATTTGGCTGGTGGTGATCCACACCTTGCTTATGTGTGCCTTTCCTGGATTTAGAGCTTCCCATACAGATTTGAGAGCTGTCAGCCAGGCTAAGATCAAAGATTCTCCATACAAGATGAATGCATTTGTTTTAATTCTGTGAAATGTGTATAAAAATCAAACATTATATTGCTAAATTTGCCTGAGTCATCCAAACACAACAGTTTTGGAAATATTTGTATGAAAAATAAACAAATTCCCTGCTGGAAAAACAAGAGCTCCAATTTCTGCAAAAACTGTTCTCCACTCTCGGTGTCTGCAACAAAGAGCCCAATCCATTTCCCTCCCACATGCTGAAGCAATCGGATAATCCCAATATCTTGGGGGACCTCATTTGGGGCCATAAAGTAAAGTGAAGATGATTGACTGGTATCAACTTCTCCCGTAGGAAATGATCTGTATGTGAGCTAAAAGAAAACACCAAGCCATGAAGTTGAAGAGAGTTTTCATTTTGCCTTATGCATTTTTATGGATCATTTCAAAAATTGGATAGATATATCAGAATTTAGTCCTTATCCATAACTTCTCAAATGTTTGAAAATGTAGATAAATTTCTGGAGAATCATTATTTCATTCAACCTAACAGTAAATGTGTTACACAATGGAGTCAATTCTATTCAACAGAATATAGTTTAGTTTAGTTTATTGTTATTGCACATCATACAACAAAATTAAATACCATCTTCAGTGTACATTATGATTATGAAAATAAATACAAACACATATTCTTCACATTCTATACAATGAATTGAAACCCCTTGATATTGCACTGTACAATAGAATTCAATAATGTTACTGCTTTGAGATAGAAGTTGTTTTTCAGCCTATTTGTCCTTGTTTTTATTATCCTGTACCATCTGCCAGATTGTAATAATTCAAAAAAAAAGTGCCCAGAATGAAATGGGTCTTTGAGAATGTATATGGGGAATATATATTTTATCATGAAAACTATTGCAAAAAAGAAAGCCAATATGCCACAGTGGTTAAAATGTCAGACTAGCAATTGGAAGACTTCTAGTCCAACCTTAGGCACAAAACCAGCTGGATGATCTTGGGTTAGCCCTATGAAGTATGGCAAACCACTTCTACAATCTTGCCAGGAATACTGTAGGGACTTATCCAGGCAAGAAGCTAGCAAGAAAGTTATAACTAAGACCTAGGGAGTAACTGATAATTACTCAGCCAGCATAAGTGATAAGGCATTTGAGTGCTACTTTCCCTTTTTCTGCACAAATATCTTTCCTAGTTGACTCTATGAATGAATGAATGCATGAATGTCCCAATAATTGCAGTAATAAATGCAGGAAAAATTACAAGAGCAATTTTCTTTATTTTAGCTAGACCCTAAAGAGCAGGGAAAAAAGAGAGCACTTAGCCTGACATATTGGGTGTGTCTAGTTTAATGAAAAGAAGGACTAAGGTTATTATGATAGTACTGTTCTAATATCTAAAGGGCTGTCAGGAAGAAGAAGGGGTCAATCTATTCTCCAAAGCAAAAGATGGTAGGAAAAGGAGCAATGGTGGAAACTAATCAAGGAGAGAAGCAACTTAGAACTAAGGAGGAATTATCTGACAGTTGAGAACAATTAATCAATGGAATAGCTTCCCTCCAGAAGTTGTGGGTGTTCCATCACTGGAGGATTTTTAAAAACAGACTGGACAACCACTTGTCAGGAATGCCATAGGGTCTTCTGCTTGAGCAGGGTTGAACTACAAGACCTCCAAGGTCCCTTCCAACTCTATTATTCTGTTATGTATTCACCATGGAATCTAAGTTTGATTTTGAGTCACTTAAATCTTAGGTGAGATTTGTGAGAAAGAACACTAAAAGTGCTCTTGGTTATTCTTAATCAATTGGTTAATCTTTTCATCAATTAAAAAGAACAGGTCAAGTCCCCTAGACTCACCTGTGGAATCTTGTAAAAATCTACCATGTCTGCTATATGGGATGAAGTATCTGATCCAAGTCCTCCAATGATGGACATGAGATTTCTCCTGGTGCCACATCTGTAGTTGGGGGCAAATATATGTGATTTGAAGACCATGTCCAGAATGGTCCGATAAGTCATCTTTGGATTATGGTAGCTGTCATAGATGTGAAATCCAAAGGTAACATTGGGCAAGATTTGTGGATTATCACTGATCTCCTTCACAGTGAAGACAAAGGAAAGGACATGCTGGTAAAATGTTGTGATGAGACTGCAAGTAAGGAAAGTCTTCAGAAAAAAAGTCTATGATGCATAGAACAGTATTGAAAACAAAATAGTGATTTCTGCCTGTGATTGCAATTAATTTTTTTACAATATAGTGCAAATATTTCTAGTCTATTAAACAGTTTTGGCTACAGTTTATGTAATACAGTATTTATGAATGATTACATACTGCATTCACAGAATGTTGCTCTGAGTAACAAATACTAATAATAATTTTTTTAGGATTTTAATGCAATATTCAATGGCAAGACTATGTTCTTAATGTATTCCACGTTTCTCTTTACCTCTCCTAAACAAATTGTTGCAAGAATTTGGTATGGCCAGTCTAAAGAAATGGAACTAGGGGTGACTTGCTATCAATATTCCAGTATTTGAGGAACTGCCATAAACAAGAGGGAGTAAACTTATTTATCCAAACAGATTTAACAATTAATCAGAACTGGAAGGTACCTTGTAGGTCATCTAGTCCACCCCCCCCAAGCGGAAGTCCCTACACCATTTCTGAAAAATGGCAATCCAAACTCTTCTTGAAAGTCTCAAGTGATGGCACTCCCACAACTTCCGAGGGCAAGCTGTTCCATTGGTTGATTGTTCTCACTATCAGAAGGTTTCTCCTTATTTCTAGATTAAATCTCTCCTTGTTCAATTTCCATCCATTATTCCTTGTCTGGCCTACAGGTGCTTTAGAAAATAGCTTGACCCCTTCTTCTCTGTGGCAGACCCTCAAATATTGGAAGACCGCTATCATGTCTCCCCTGGTCCTTCTCTTTACTAGACTACCCAAGCCCAGTTCCTGCAACCGTTCATTGTATGTTTTAGCCCCCAGTCACCTAATCATCCTGGTTGCTCTTCTCTGTACTTTTTCTAGAGTCTCAACATCTTTTTTATAATGTGGTGAACAAAACTGGATGCAGTACTTTAAGTGTGGTCTTACTAAGGCTTTATAGACTGGTATTAGTACTTCCCTTGATCTTGATTGTATCCCTCTGTTAATACAATTCAAGATTGCATTAGCTTTTTTGGCTGCTGCTGCACACTGCTGGCTCATATTTAGCTAGTTGTCCACTAAGACTCCAAGATCCCTCTCATATTTACTGCTATTGAGCCTGGTTTCACCCAGTCTATATGTGTACTTTTGGTTTTCCTTGCCTAAGTGAAGAACTTTACTTTTCTCTACATTGAATTTCATTTTGTTAGATATGGCCCAGTGTTCTAGTCTGTCAAGATCCATCTGGATCTTGATACTATCTTCTTGGGTGTTAGCTACTCCTGCCAGCTTAGTATCGTCTGCAAATTTTGTAAGTTCTCCTTCTATTCCCTCATCTAAGTTGTTAATGAAGATATTGAAGAGTACTGCACCTAAGATGGAACCTTGTGGTACCCCACTTCTTACTTCCCTCTGTGTAGACTTAGATTTAATGAGAACTTGCTGGACTTAGACCCATTAAGGATTACTCATTGAGTACAGTTTGCCAGCCAGTTGAGAGTCCATCTAGTGGTGGTGCTATCTATTCCACTTTTTTCTAGCTTACTAGGGAGTAGGTCGTGGTCTACTTTGTCAAATGCCTTGCTGAAATCTAAGTAAATTCTACCCAGAGTATTTTGCTATTCTACTAATTTAGTTACTCTGTTGAAGAATGAAATAAGATTGGTTTGGCATGATCTGTACTTAACAAACCCGTGCACCAGAAGGCAAGCCAAGAAACAATGAATGGAAACTGATCAAGGGGAGAAGCCACTTGGAATTAAGGAGAAACTTCTTGATAGTGAGGATCTGTTGGAAAAGCTTGCCCTAAAAAGTTGTAGGTGTTTCATCAGTGGAGGTTTCTAAGAAAAGACAGGAAAGCCACATGTCTGAAGTGGTATAGAGCCTCCTGCATGAACAAGGGGTTGGGCTAGAAGACCTCCAGGGTCTCTTCTAACTCTATCCTGATTGATTGAAGCTTAACTATTCATTCTTCACTGGCTAATTTCCGTGGCCCTACAGAAGAATATACGAATAATGGAACAAGCTGTCCCCTGTTGCTTTGATCACTGTAGCATCAGAGTTAGGATAATGCTATAGGGGATAGAAGGGTGATGATACTGTGGAATAAAAGCTACTACATCTGTTAATTCAGACACCTGGCAACAAATGCAAATGCAAAAAGGAAAAGCAGAGCCTTATAGAAGCACTCAACAGGTTGGCCTTCTCTAAACAGATAAAAAAGGCAAAATGTTGGAGAATAATCATTTCCTACAGGAGCAATAGCCCAGATTCAAATCATGCTGGCCCCAATGTCCACTCATTACAGTCCAAACTGGAATTTCAAAAATTGGCTTAAGAACCAAGTAGAAACTGCAAGAGAGACCAACACCTTAGGTTGCAGTGTGGAATTTCTCAGAATCTTTGACAAAGTAATTCTACAGTGAATGACTCAGTTGGGAATGAAGAATCCACATTTCTTCTGAATCACTGTTATAATTTAAGATAAAACACTTCAAATTTCAGATTGGTATTCCTTGAGCACCATGTTTTATCCTGCTTTCCTTTCTAAACTCCTTCAGCTATAATCTTTTAAGTTATAAAGATCACTGAAGATAAATCTCTAATTCTCTCTTTCAAATAAACTTAGTTTGAAGTTGGATGTTGAAGCTCTCTTTCTAAAAAAAATTACAAACCTGTAAATTCTATTCTTATTTTACTTAATAGATTGAAGATATCTTTTAACTCTTTTTTTCACTTTATTAAACCCTTGTGTCTTAAAGAATGGTGACGTAGCAATTCATATCCACCCTTTTCCTAAAAAAACAAAATGAAGTATCTTAAAAGTCTTATTTAGCCCACAGCTCAAAACTCAATGAAAACTCAAGCAGTTACTTGATCAGATCTGTTTACATCTGCTTTCTTTGAATAGCTTTTAACTCAAAAGAATAGTTGCCAACATATAGAAAAGCTGAGAAGAAACAAAGAAACATTAGGTGAAAAAGACTGTAGAATTTGCTTACTCTGAAAGTCCATAGAGGTCCTGAGATGGGTGTACATCGAATGTATGTTCACTGAAGCCATAAAGATGCTGTGAAGCAATCCCTCCGATGAGGAGATCACCTGGTTGGAACCATTCATGTGGAATAGGAATAGGATCAGATTCTGGGCACTTGAGGGCATTCACTTTGATCACTGGGAACATCAGAATGAATAACACATCAGCAGCCAAAAAATCCTCTAAAAGAGGTCTCCAACATATCAAGCCACACCAATGGATCTGACTTAGCATACTAGAGTTTCTCAACACACCTCCTAAGGGAAAAAAAAGAATCAATTGAAATCTTTAACATCAATGGAGATACAGACATGTGTGTTTGAATAATGACTGAGGTTTCTACAACTCAAATCTAACATTGGTCTCATCAAAGGAAGAAAAGAGGCTGGAGGAATTGAACTCAATAATCC
>NW_020772008.1:0-11315 GCF_900518735.1 Pseudonaja textilis | reverse complement strand
AATAGAATAGAATAGAATAGAATAGAATAGAATAGAATAGAATAGAAATTCTTTTTTTAAAATAAATTTTATTAAGTTTCCAAATTTTAAAAACATAAAATAAAATTTTATACATTGTTATCAACATCAAGACATCTTTTGCATCTCCTCACATTTTTCAGTATATGTATTTACTTATTGCTTTACCATTACATCTTACTCTTACTGTAAATCAATATCTTTTATCTTTACATCTCAATCTTCTGGTATCCATGGTATATTTACATATTAACATATTCCCTCATTCTTTCCCTAATTGCCATTTTCTTTTCTTTTTATTTCTAAACCAGGCATCCCAGGCCCTATAATAAATTGAATCTTCTCTGTCTTTTATTTTCATTGTTAGCCTGTCCATCTTTATACAATCTATTATTATTTTTATAACCATGCCTTCCGGTGGAACACTTTTTTTCTTCCAGAGTTGGGCGTATGAAATCCTTGCAGCTGTTAATATATGTAACATAATATATCTAACTGTTTTATTGCATTGTTGTGTTATTATACCTAATAAAAAAGTTTCCGGATTAGTTTTCTGATTTGTGATTTCTTCTATCCATTGTCTAATTGTATTCCAATATTTTTTTTACTTCCTGGCATGTCCACCAGGTATGAAAATAAGTGTCTTTTTCTTTTCCACATTTCCAACAATTTGGGTCTGAGTTAAACATTTTTGCCAATCTAGCGGGAGGAAGGTGCCATCTGTAGAACATTTTGTTTTGATTTTCCTTGTATGCTGTGGATGTAATTAGTTTGTAATTTGATCTCAATTTTCCAGGTCTATATTGTGGCCAACATTTTTCGCCCATACCACCATCGTCTCTTTGACCACCTCCTCTTCCATTTTAAAATCTAGTAGAAAGTTATATATTCTTGAAATCATTTTCTTTTCCATTTCTTGTAGAATTTTATCTAATTGATACTTTTCCAAGCAGAAACAAATTATTCTTTGTCCTTCTGATATCTCTCCTGAATTTGCATGTATGGCCACCAATCTATATATTTTGTTGCTGTAATTCTTGTTTCGTTTTTAATCTTCCTTGTGTGCCTAATAGGTCTTTGTATTTCCTCTTTTTCCCCAAATCCATTGCATTTGGGTAGATTTGTGCTTCCATAGTTGACAGCCAGTTTGGTATTTTAGTATAATGATTCTTTTTAATCTTGTTCCATGTCTGAATTAGTGAATCTCTGAAAATGCATGCTGTTTACATTTCCCATCCCATAGGAAACTATGCCACCCTCTCTGCAAGTCGTGACTCTCTATCGACAATACTCTTCTATTTTCCAGGTTGATCCAATCATACCATAGCCATAGCCTGATAATACATTTCCCAGTCAGGGAGTCCAAAGCCACCCCTTTCTCTTTTGTCCTGTAACAATTTCATTTTTATCCTAGCCTTTTTCCCATCACAAACAAATTTACTTATTATTCGATCTAATTCTCTAACAAAAGGTTTTATCCAATCTTATTGCTACAGTTTGAAACAGATAGAGCATTTTTGGTAGGGTAGACATTTTAATTGCCACAATTTTCCCCAGTAGTGATAGTTATAATTTCCCCCACACTTCCAATTCTTTTTTGATTTGTATTACTAATTTGTCATAGTTATCTTTTTTGATTGAAGAGCATCTTTCTGTTAACCAAATGCCTAAATATTTTATCTTTTTCACACTTTGCATTCCCAATTTTCCTTCTAATTCTTTTTTTTTGCTTTTAAATTTTTAGTCAATAATTTTGTTTTGTTTTTATTAATCTTAAGGCCTGTGACCTTGCCAAATTCCAGTATTTCCTTTATTAATTTTACTCCTGTATCCTCTGGATCTTCCCCCCACAAAATACTATATCATTTGCAAATGCCTGTACCTTATAATGCTCCTTTTTAATTAAAGCCCCTTTGATTTCTACATTTTTCCTAACATTTTCCAATAAGTTTTCTAAGGTAAGAATAAAGAGAAGGGGTGACAGTGGGCATCCCTGCCTTACTCCCTTGTTGATCTTGACCGTTTCCGTTCTGTCACCGTTCATTATTACACTGTCCGTCTGTGTCGTATAAATTGTCAAAATCAATTTAATAAATTTATTGCCAAATTGCATGCTTTTTAATTGTTGTATTATGAACTGCCAATTAACATTATCAAATGCCTTTTGCGCATCGAGGAAGACCATTGTAAATTGTTTTCCTGGGTTTGCTTCATAATATCCTATTATATTCAATACCATTCTGGTATTATTTTTAATTTGTCTATTCGGTAAGAACCCGTTTTGGTCGCTATGAATGATCTGATTAAGTGTTTTTTTTCAATCTTTCTGCCATTATGGACATAAATATTTTATAATCAACATTTAAAAGGGATATGGGCCTATAATTTTGAATTAATTGATGGTCCGAATCTTCTTTTGGGATCAATGTTATGTGTGTCTCCCTCCATGACTTAGGTAATATCGTGCAAATAAATAAATAGGTTCCACAGACAAAGTGCGATTATGGGAAGGTTTTTTTTCTCTAATGTTCTATAGGAATTGGTCTTTCTGCACGTTAAAAAAATGCTTTTGAGTCAGTGTTGACTACTGGCAGCTGCCTAGACAGGTCCTTGCAATTTTTTAGGTGGGGGCGGGCAAGATTTCAGAGATAACTTGCTATTTGCCTCGTCTCAAAGGCTGAGAAAGCCTAAAGCAGAAGTAGAAGTTGTAGTTCCTAGCCTGGTACTTTAACCACTACACCAAATTGGCTAGCAAATATACCTATACTTCATTATTTCATGTCCACCCCCTAAGACAATAGAGTATATATCTTGACTTCCTTTTGTGTGGTTTCTTTTCAGAAGAAATATTACCATAATTGTTCTTCAGCCTTCTCTTGTCAAGGTTAAGCTTACACTGATTCATCAATCCTTTTCCTGGGGCCTAATCTCTCGTCCCTTGATGTGCCTTCTGAATATGGGAGAAGGACCTAGAAAAAGACCCATATGAAAGTTGGGTCCTTATCATTACCTCTGGAACTTGTGGATGCTCCATCACTGGAAGTTTTCAAAAAAGACAGTAATTTGTCAAGAATAGTACAGAGTCTCCTGTGTGAGCAGGAGGTTGGATTAGAAGGCCTGCAAGATCTTTTCCAACCACATGATTCCAACACACTGGGCTGGAAAAAACAAGCTAGCATTCCTTCATTTATTTAACAGTCTGGACCATGCTGCATGTTCTAATGTGTTCCTTTTAGCATATGCACCAATTATCACATTAAACAAGAAGAAAACCTTCTAAGCTCCAATCCAAAAAGAAATCCCTTTGGTGGAAAAACAATTCTGGTCACGTTGCCAACTTTAAAAGCGATACAAAAATTATCCCACCAGATAAAGATTGAATGTACCAATTATCACACTTAACAAGAGGAAAGCCTTCTACATACCAATTCCACCTGCGCTTTCTACAATTTTGTAAACAACAAACTAAAAGACTCAAGGTCCATCCCACCCCTGAAAGGACCAAATGGTAAAGACTGCAACGACACTATTAAAGCCAATCTCTTTAATACATTCTTTGGCTCAGTATTTGTAAACAGCAATGGATCATGCCCAGTATTTCCTAGTCGAACCACGGACAACTTCAGTGATCTAATACATATCGATTTTACAGTAGACAATGTTGAAAAAGCACCATGCAATCTAAAACCATCTCTATCTATTGGACTGGACGGAATACGTACCTACTTCTTTAAAAAGCTATCCACTGCCATAGCTGAACCTCTAAGCATAATCTTTGAAAAATCTTTCAGGACCAGCTCCTTGCCAAACCTATGGTTGCTGGCCACGGTCCTCCCCATCTTCAAAATGGGAGACTCCAGCTAGTTAAAAATTACAGACCAATCTCTTTATGCTGCATCACCTATAAAATCATGGAATCAATTATTAACCAATCCATTATCTTCCACTTAGAGACAAACAACCTATTCTCTAACAGTTTGGGTTTCAGAAGGAAACTGTCCTGTAACCTGCAACTCTTGCACTGTTAAAATATATGGACTACACAACTTGATCAGGCCAAAACAATAGATGCAACCTACATAGACTTCTGTAAAGCCTTTGATTCAATGGTACATGGGAAACTACTCCTAAAACTAAAATCTTACGGTATCTCTGGATACCTGCATAACTGGATAGAAGCATTTCTGTCAAACAGGGAACAAATGGTCAAAATTGGGAGCATCCTATCAAATCCTGTACCTGTCAACAGTGGTGTCACCCAAGGGAGTGTTCTGGGACCAACTCTTTTCATATACTACATAAATGATCTCTGTGATCATATCAAGAGCAACTGCATTCTCTTTGCTGATGATGTAAAGTTGTTCAATACCACCAACAATACCGCTACCCTTCAAAAAAGACCTTGACTATGTATCAGAATGGTCAAACAAATGGCAACTTCAAATCTCAACAAATAAATGCTCTATCCTACATATTGGCAAACAAAAATTAGAGAATAAAATACAGGCTGAATAGTCAAGACCTTGTTGATGATCTAAACTCTGTCAAGAATCTTGGAGTACTCATCTCAAATGACCTAAGTGCTAGAGCCCACTGTCACTATATAGCCAAAAAGACGTTAAGAGTTGTTAACCTAATCTTACATAGCTTTTTTTCTGGTAATATTACACTACTATCTAGAGCATACAAAACATTTGCTAGACCAATACTTGAATACAGCTCATCAGTCTGGAACCCACATTACGTATCTGATATTAGTACAATTGTGAAAGTCCAGAAATATCTCACAAGAAGAGTTCTCCAGTCCTCTACTCATTGAAGAATACCTATGCCACCAGACTTGAAATTCTAGACCTAGAAAACATACAGTTACGCTGCCTTTGGTCCGATCTAAGTATAGTATATAAATCATACATTGCAACGCCCTACCAGTCAATGAATACTTCAGCTTCAACCATAACAATACAAGAGCACATAATAGATACAAACTCAAGCTTAATCACACCAAACTTGACTGCAGGAAATACGACTTCAGCAACAGAGTGGTCAATGGCTGGAATACTCTACCTGACTCTGTGGTTTCTTCCCCCAACCCAAAAACTTTAACCTTAGACTGTCTACTATTGACCTCACCCCTTTCCTAAGAGGTCTGTAGGGGGCATGCATAAGCGCACCAACGTCCCTACCGTCCCTGTCCTATTGTTTCTTTTATATATTTTTTTATTTTCTTTATTTTTCTTATATGTATTCATAACTATGTTTTTACTTATACCTATTATCTTGTAAGCAATTGCCAAATTAAAAAATAAAATAAATAAATAAAATATTTTAATAATAGTTGAGTGACTGTTTTTTCTCCTCTAAATATTTCAGCTTATTTATGAGTGCTGCAGTTTAAACTTTTCTGGAATGCTTTAATAACTTAGAAGTGCTTACATAACCCAATTTAAAAAAGAAAACAAATTAGGCAATTAGCTATGCTGAGAACAGACCTCTCTGCTCTCTTAACTAGATAGAGAATACTGTAGCTGTTGTGTATAGAGGCAATTTTTGTAACAATATGGAAATCCTGGTGCACTTTACAATCTTGGTTGATGTTCACAGGAATGTGGTAAAAGCAGTTAAAGGCACATGGCAACAGCGCACATACCCACACAAATACTTCATTAAGACAATTAAAGACCTGCTGACTATGTTTACACAGGCCAGGCTTCTGTTAATCATGTCAGCATTGTAGGTTTTTGTTTTTGAAATGTTTGAGTATGTTATATGAGTTCAGCTACATTGATTATTCTGTGGCTTCATATTTGTTATGAACCCAGAAGATGGGTTCAAATTTATTGATCTGAGTTCAACTCTCTGTGAATTTTAATTCAACTGATCTATTTTAAAGCTTTTGGATAGTTGCTGTTTTTTTGGTTTAAGCAGAGATTGCACTATTCATGCTGCCAGTTTTAATAAAAAGGAGGCTATTTACACAGGCATTCACAGGGGGAGGGGTCAAAAATTAAGATGATAGCTATAATGGCATGATTGATTTGCTGCTCCTTTTTACAAACCTGGGCTGATGAAAAGCCAGAAGCCTAGGTTCGAGAGCCAAGCTCCATGCTTCTGCACACCTTTCAGTTTGAAAGCATACAAATGCAAGGAGATAAATAGAACATCATGCAGACAACATGACCACAGAAATGTCTTCAGACAGCACTGACTCATGGTCTTGAAATCAAAATGAGTATCACCCTGTGTTGGCAACAATTAGCAGAGTAATATCTGGAGGAATTTGTTTTTCTTTTATATCTATATCTATCTATATCTATCTAGGGGACTCAGTGGCTCAGTGGCTAAGATGCTGAGTGTTAAGTTTGAGCAATGAGAGGCTGAACCAGAGCATGAGTGCAACAGTACTTTATTTTACAAATAAAGGGCTGACCGTGCTTGCCAAGCCTGGAACTGGCTCGCAGCAATCAGCAGCCAGTTGGACCCCGCAGCCTGCTTTTATAGCTGGCTGCTGGGGAGAACTGACCAATGGGAATGGGGGAATAACGCCCACACAAAGTGAGTGGACCTGAGTGAGAACTCCTTGAGTCCTCAGGACATAACACCCCTTCCCCCCAGATGCGAACACGCATAGTCCTTGAGGTAGATGGGGGGTTTGTGTTGGCGCCCGGAGCGGCGCAACTCGGGAACATTGTCTGACTGTTCGGTATCAGTCTGTGACGGTTGAGCTGGCATAGTGTCGCCAACACTCTTTCTGGACTGGGCATCCTCGGAAACCACCGGGTTGGTTTCTGGAGTCAAACTCTTGTGGGTTGGATCCGGTTGATCAACTCTCTGGGCGCTGTTGTCCGAGTTTGGGCTGACCGGAACGACCGCTGGCGCAGACTGGTCACTGGGTGCGGTGTGGCTGGGTGGCGGATGGGACGGTTCCCCTTCGACTGGAGACTCTGGATTCTTGTTTGCGAGGTTGCTGAGGCGCCTTCTGAGTTGGTCTATGTGTCTCCTCCAGACGCGACCATCCTCCAGCCTGACTCTATATGATCTCGGCCCGGTGACGGCGATGACCTCACCCGGAATCCAAAGTGGGTCCCCAGCGAAATTCCTTGCGAATATCGGCTCCTGTAACATAAAATGTCTAACCCCCGAAGTGGAAGCGAGGGGAGAGTCAGGGCAGTATTGTGGGTGCAGTCTATCTAATACAGTCCTCAGGCGCCGGCCCATCAGAAGTTCCGCTGGGGACTTATTGGTGACTGCACAGGGGGTTGAGTGCTGGCTCATCAGGAACCGTGAGAGTTTGTGGTGCCAGTCATCTCTGCCAAACCTAGCGAGGGCCTCTTTGGTGGTCCTGACGGCCCTTTCAGCCAACCCATTACTCGCAGGGTGAAATGGGGCTGTGAAAATGTGGCGAATGCCTAGGTTGGCTGCAAAACGGCTGAATTCTACTGATGCGAACTGTGGGCCATTATCGGAGACCAAGGAGTCGGGTAGTCCATGGGTAACGAACAGGCGCGTTAACACGTTGGTGATTGCTAGTGTGGTGGTCGTGGATAGCTGCGCCACGTCTATCCACTTGGAATAAGCGTCCACGACCACTAGGAACATCTTTCCATGCACGGGGCCGGCCAGATCGATATGGATTCTAGACCAAGGGGCGCTGGCGCTCTCCCATCTGGTAGGGGTGGCGATGGGGGGAGCAGGACGGGATTCCTGGCAAATGCTGCAGGAACTTACCCAATTGACAATGTCCTCGTCTAGACCCGGCCACCACACGTAGCTGCGTGCCAACGCCTTCATTCTCACAATGCCGGGGTGTCCCTCGTGCAACGCTTCCAGGACTCGGGTACGCAGCGAGGTCGGGATGACCACTCGAGTGCCCCACAGTAGACAACCCTGCAAACTGGACAGCTCCTGCATGCGAGTCTTAAAGGGTGCGAATTTGTTATCAACATTGCCTCCCGGCCACCCCCTCCTCACCCAGTCGAGCACCTGGGCGAGCATTTGGTCTGCCTTGGTTTTGGTGGCGATGTCAAGGGCGGTGATGGGCAGGTCCAACTGGGTGATTTCAAAAATGGCATTGACAGGAGCTGGGTCTTCAGCCGGAGCGGGTAAGGGGCAGCGACTGAGTGCGTCAGCGTGGGATAGAGTTTTGCCCGGGCAGTGGATAAGTTTGTATGAGTAGGCCGCTAGGAAAAGCGTCCACCTTGTCATCCGAGGGGAGAGGACTTGAGGTGTCTGTTTGTCGCCGGCCAGTAGGCCCAGGAGGGGCTTATGGTCGGTGACCAGTTCGAAGAAGTGGCCAAAAAGGAATTCGTGAAACTTTTTCACGGCTGCAACAGCTGCTAGGGCTTCCTTGTCTATTTGGCTGTAATTTCGCTCCGTGGCCGAGAGCGTCCTGGAGAAAAAGGCGATGGGGGCCTCGGCGCCATTGGCGAGTCGGTGACTAAGGACCGCCCCAATTCCAAAAGGGGATGCGTCTGCTGCCAGTACTAAAGGAAGGTTGGGGTCAAATTGGATGAGCACTGCCTCTGACGTAAGTAGTGATTTGACGGCGTTAAACGCCTGGTCTTCTTTGTGCCCCCAGTGCCACGGTGACTTTTTGTCTAGTAATCTGTGTAGGGGTTCGGCTACTGAGGCTTTATGGGGCAAAAAGGATGCATAAAAGTTTAGGAGCCCCAAGAAAGCTTGTAGCTCCGTTTTGGAGGTCGGTGTGGGAGCTTCGTGGATCGCCCTGACCTTGGACTCCAGGGGGTGAATGCCAGAGGCGTCAATTTTATAACCCAGAAAGTCCACCTGTCTAGTGGCAATGGCGCATTTTTCTTTTTTTAACTTGAGGCCATGCTGTCTGAACCTCTCTAACACTGCTCGCACTCTCTGGAAGAGTTGGGGTCTGTCCCTGGCCGAGACCAAGATGTCGTTGAAGTAGGGTACTACACCAGGGAGGCCCTGTAAAATCCGCTCCATGAGGGATTGAAAAATACCCGGGGCAACACTTACGCCAAATTGGAGACGCTTGCATCGGAAGGCACCCCTGTGAGTGACGATGGTCTGAAGTTCCGCTGTTTGGTTATCAACAGGGAACTGTTGATATGCTTGAGACATGTCCAATTTAGCAAAAATACTGCCCGGTTCGAATGTGTGCAATAAGTGCTGAATGACGGGCACGGGGTAGGCGCTAACTTGTAAATATTTATTGATTGTTGTCTTGTAGTCCGAGCAAATTCTCAGGCTACCATCTTTTTTGAGGGGTGTGACAATGGGCATCTCCCACTTGGCGAAATCTGTTGGCTCAATGACCCCTTGTTTTAGTAGTTTATCCAATTCAGCGTCTAGTTTTGGTCGAATAGCAAATGGAACTCTACGTGGTTTTAATCTGATTGGGACTGCCTGGGGGTCAACGGTGAACGAGATGGGGGTTCCATTATAACACCCCAGCTCCTCGCTGAACACATCTGCGTAGTCAGCGAATAAGGAGTCAGTGTCTGAGGTTGAGACAGCATGGACTCCTGTTAACCCTAGGCCGAGGTGGGGAAACCAATCGAGCCCCAATAAGGTGGGTAGATTGCCGTTAACTACCACTAGAGGTAGGTGGCCTTTAAAAGCTCTAAAACTGACAAAGAACTTGCCTCTGCCGATCACGGGAATGGCCTTCCCCTGGTAGTCCTTCAGACCGAACTGGCATCTCTGAAGCCGGGTAGTAGATAGGCTGGGGTGGAGTCTCTTGAGGGTGTTCCACGAGATTATTGAGAGCGCTGACCCTGTGTCAACCTCCATGTGGCACGGTTTACCTTCTAGGGAAACGGAGAGAGAAATTTTACTAACAGAGTGGCAAGTACGCCTGGCAAGGCGGTGCGTGCGACAGTTTAATACTTGCCTCTGTGGTCCCGAGTGCGAGGACGGGGGTCTTTGTGTAGCGCTTTGGGGGGCTTGGCAGACTCTCGCAATGTGCCCCCTCTTATGGCAGTTGTTGCAAACGGCTCCTTTAAACTTGCAGGTGGCCCTTTGATGTGATCCCCCACAGGCTAGGCACAGGGTGATGTGCTTGGGTGGACCGGTGTATTCTTGTTTGGCCCCTACCTGCGACCGTCTGTCATTGGTGAGGCGATGGACATCGTTCTCATCGTTGTGGCCTTCCTCCGCTTCCACCTCTTCGGAATGGACTGGGAACGCTGCTAGCTTGGTGCTTGGGCCCTGAATTTCGGTGGCTGAGTTCGTTGCTAGCTCGGCTGCTAGGGCCTCCTCTACCGCTTGCGCGAGGTTGAGGTCTTTTTTAGCTAGCAGTCGCCTCTGTAGGTTGAGATCCTTGACCCCACAAACCAACTGATCGAGGAGCATGTCCTCCAGGTATGTTCCAAACCCGCAGTGCAGGGCTGCTGTTCTGAGGGCGGCCATATATTGGTTGATGGTCTCCTTACTTGATTGCTTCCTCATTCGGAACGTGAACCTCCTGGCGATTTGTGAAGGCCTGGGAGCGTAGTGGTTTGTGAGGATCTCAAGCAACTCGGACCACGGAACGTTTTTTAATTCTCTCGGCGCCACGAGTGCTGCAGCGGTATCGTAAACGGTGGCTCCGCAGTAAATTAGGAAATAGGATTTTTTCCGATGCTCTCCCGCATCCGACAGGCCGACCGCATCGATGTAATGATTGAAACGGTTCTTACACGATTCCCACTTCTCTTCGTCTGGTTTAAACGCCGGGAATACTGGATTGGAACTCATGGTGCTGGAACGGCTGGGCTACCTGCGGGAGAAATCTCTCTGGGACTACGAACGCTCGTGAGTTACTAGTGATATCAGCTCTGGAGAGGTTTTTTGCTACCCTCTCTTTCTCTCTCTCTGGGTTACCACGTTGGCTGCTAGCCGTTGGAGGTGTCTTGATTCGCGCCAAAAAAAGTGGGCGTTAGTGACTCTCTACAGCGCTGTGCTGTGATTCCTACTGGCTCGAAATTCAAATGACACCCGTTTGAATTTCGCGCCAAATGCAGAGCGGCTGCGGCTCGCAGCGCTTCACTTTCCCCGTAGCGAGGCTAACAAGCGGCTACAGACGCTTCTAACTATTTGACTCAGACCGCTTTCTCTGGCTGCGGATCTGCGTTTGCTCTTTTTGATCGCTCGTTTCGCTAGCTGACTGCTCTCTCTGGCTGCGGATCAGCGTTTCCCTTGTTGCCAGCCGATCGCTCTCTCTGGGCTGTAGATCGGTGGCTAGTGACTCAGCGGTTGCAAGGTGCTTCTGGTAGCCATCCCACCCTCGTCGCCAGTGTTAAGTTTGAGCAATGAGAGGCTGAACCAGAGCATGAGTGCAA
>NW_020772007.1:856-11256 GCF_900518735.1 Pseudonaja textilis | reverse complement strand
AGAAAGAAAGAAAGAAAGAAAGAAAGAAAGAAAGAAAGAAAGAAAGACACCCGAGCGAACCACGGACGGACCGAAGACTTTGCATCCAGACTGATGGATCTGGTAGTTACCAGATGCTTCGCCACTGGGAAGGGGGCTCTGCTCTCGCAGCCCGAGATAGAGCAATCACACATCACCCTCCGTTATCAGGAAAAATGCAAATGAGCAACTGGTTGTGCAGCCAACACCCGAAACTGGGGCGTCACTGCCACCCCCTCCCTTACAGGGCCCAGTGGCTGAGATGAGGCATAAGATCCTAGATAAAGGAGCTGCTGCAGTCAGTTCTCAGGAACGGTTATTAAAGTTCAAATGGAAAAGTACCATCAAGCAAGAAAACCCAGAAATACAGGCGAGAAGGTGAAGCTTGGCTCAATAGCAGCAACTGTAGGAGAGGCATCTCGGAGTCCTGGTGAATAATCGATTGAATATTGCCCCAAAAAGCCCAACGGCAACCCTAGGTTGCATCAACAGAGCGGAATCGAATCAAGATTACAGGAAGGGGTAATATCACTTTATAAGGCCTTGGTAATAAGGCCACACCTGGGATATTTGCCTCCTGTTTTTGGTCCCCACAATGTAAAAAAAGATGTTGAGACTCTGGAAAGAGTGCAGAGAAGAGGAACCAAGAGGATTAGGGGGCTAAAACGCACATTGTTGTAACGATGAGGCAAGTCGAGTTGTTTGATCACGGACAACTGAATCATGATGATCTTTATTGGAGTCTAGCCTTGCATTTATACACATTTTTAGTTATCCTCCATCACTGGTTAACTTGGGTTACTGCTTAACTTTCGTTGCTGTTTAGCACAGTAATCCATACAATTAATTATCTCTAGTTCAAGTCTAACATATGTTGACTTCCTCTCTCTAGTCCTCCTTTAGATTAGTGTCTTTGTTTGCCTGAGTTGTACTTGCTTGGAAACTTTCTTTATCTGAGGTTTGCCATCCGAGATTGGAACATTCCTGCAATTACAACTCTACATATCCTCGTTTTTTTTATTTTAAATGGAGGAATTCAAAGATTTATGGATGTATCGCAATTGTAGAGGATTACGAGAGGGGGAAGCAGGACGAAACAATGCGAATAAATTTGGAATACATGGAATAAAACAACAGGTTGCAATTAGTACAATAATAATAATTATAGCATTAAAAAAAAAACTGAGCCAAGACCAATCAGGGAGCCAATTGGTTAGCCACTCAAAAGGTGAGTAATGAGCATGGATATTATTTTGAATGTCTGACTGTAAACTGGCAAGCTCATCCTCAATAGTTTTATTCAAAGAATGAAAACACACAGCACATCCACGGCGTCCAACTAACGTACAGAACCCTCCCTGACGGGCTAAAAGAGAGTCTATGGCAAAACGCTTGCTGTAAGACATCTTGATTTAAGTCTTCTATTTCATGCTGCAAATCACGAATAATAGCAGCGGAAGCATTGATGGATTTTTCAAGTCTGCAGGTGAGACCAAGAATAGATCGTCTGTTTTCTTGAGCAATTATACCAGGATAAGAGTAAGGACTCCTGTAACGGCCCCTGCCAATGCACGGCCAAATGTAGAACCAGAAGACAATTGTGTGTCAATAATGACTTCATCATCACATGTAGGCCCCAGAGAGGAACGCCGCTGTCAAGTTGATGGGAACGTACCTATTTGAACGGGTAGAGTAAAATAACCTATAGCTGCACATTGATAATTCTGAGGATGAACATTAGTGGCATATTTATCAAAAAAGAACCACATATTAGGAATCTTAGGTAAAGCATACAACAAGTTTCCCACATGTTGAGAAAAGGCTATCTGATATGATTCTGAAATCATCATCAAATGCTCACGTTCAACTTTGGTACGAGTGAAAGCTATGCTAATGGGATCCTGTCCTGTAAGAGGTAAGGCTCGTTTATGACCTTTGATAATCAAATTCTCTAATGCTGATTGATAAGGATAAATGTTTCTAGGCGGAGTAGCTGACAAATTAATCCATTCATGAATGTTGACCGCTCGCAGGGACACATTAGAATAAAGACATCCCGTGGGTAAGGGTGTAGTGGGAAGAACAGCTAAGCAACGTCCTATTGTTAAGGATGTTATCCTGTCCACATATCGATGCTTACACTTATTCAATAGTTCTTGAAGGCATGTTCTTTGAGGATCAGTTAATACAACTAGATCTCCTGGTGATTGTGCTCCCTTCAAAGACTGAAATAAGGGCAACATATCACCAGTTGTAATGTAGAAGAATGGGCGTGCCCAATTAATAATGCCAAGTAATTTTTGCCATTGTACTAAGGTATATGATTTCTGTACTTGTAATTCAGGAAGAATTGGAATGGAGGAATTGTGCAACGTTCTATGTTTCCCATTTTTCTTTTTTTATAACAAAAACAGGAGTATTTCAAGGACTAGTAGAAGGTTCTATATGACCAGCAGCCAATTGTTCTTGAACCAATTGTTGTAAAGCAGCGATTTTTTTTCCCTTGATAATGGCCATTGTTCCACCCAAACCGGCGTAGAACAGAGCCATTTAAGAGGAAGAGCCATCATCAAGAATCAAATGGGCATTAAGAAGAAAAAGGATATCACGGCCCCAAATATTAGTATGAATATCTAGAATGTATGGTTGTAGGAAAAAGGACTTACCATTAATGTTGTAACATTAATTTCTTGAACACTCTGCCAAGTAGCTGTAGAACCTCCTATTCCCCACAATGAAGAAACTGTCATTTTTGGCCACTGTACTGGCCACTGTAAAGAGGACATGACAGTAACATCGGCTCCAGTATCCAATAACCCTTGAAATGGTTGTTTATTAAGGAAGAGCGTTAACAAAGGACGAGAGGAGTTCAGCGGATGAAGTAAGCCTACAGATAAAGAAGTTGATCCAAATCCTGCATCCCCACGATTACCTATACCAGGAGATGGAATTTCATATGGAAGAAGAAGCAATTGAGCAACAGAAGAATTACAAGGAAGAACTTGAGGAAGATTCACTCAAATCTGAACCATGAGGATACCAGTGTAATCTGAATCTATTATCCCAGGCACAACAAAACAGCCCTTTTTGTGTGCAGAAGAACGAGGCAAAATTAAGCCGACTAATCCCGAAAGAAGAGGGCCTTTAAATTGAGATGGAACTATTTTAACTTCCACGGGAAATTTAAACTCAATTTCCTCTTGAGTGATTAAATCGATCCCAGCGCTACCGGCTGTGGCTGGGGAGGAGTGAGAGAGACTGTTGGAGGAGTCAGAGTGATGGGAAAGGCACGCTTTGGATTCTGGGTGGGTGCCACACCCATTGGCAAGTTTCCCGACCGAAACCGACATTGATTGGCCCAATGAAATCCCTTTTTACAAATAGGGCACTTCTTAGAAAGAACTCTGAGGCATAGAAGGTGTAGAACGACAGTCCTTCTGAAAGTAGCCAGGCTTCTTACACTTAAAACAGTTATCAATTGGTCGCTGTCCTTTCTGAATAGCAGCTGCTAACGTATGCATTTTATAAGTTTGTGATCCAATATCCTGGCAGACTCGCAGCATATCTGCCAGAGTGTAACGAGCAGTAGCCTTTAACGGCTGTAAAGCTCTTTTACAATCTGCATTAGCATTTTCAATAGCTAACTGGCGAAAGAAGTTCACCAGCAGCTTCCTGAGGATCAAACTGCTGTCTAATTGCTTTGGATAGACGCTCAACAAAGTCAGCGTAAGGCTCATTGGCTCATTCTGTCGAATGTTTGAAAAAATTGCTCTAGGTTCTCCAGCTTGGGGTACCTTAAGAAAAGCACGAAAGGCGCATTCAGAAACAATACTTAACGTAGCTGGAGGAAGAACAACTTGAGTAGGAATTGCACCAAATGGTCCAGAACCAAATAGCTGCTCAACTGTATATGCTCCTCCCCCTCCTAAAGCAGCAGCTTGAGCATGTCTCATATATTCACTCTCCCAAACCACATATTGCATGGATGTTAAAATCATGAGAAATATTTGCTTCCAATCTTCAGGGATCATTGTATAACCATTTTTTATTCCTTCTACAAGCCCTTTTGTAAAATTACCAATAATCCCATAGTCTGTAACTTCCTTTTTTTAACTCTATTAAGATCTGATAAGGCAGACCCTCCCATTCTGCTACTTGCAGTCCAAGCTGTGGCCCCTGACCAGGACGATATTGTACTGGACAAACAGACAGTAATTCTGCAAGTTCTGTTCCTGAGACAGAGGCATCCCTTTTACAAGTCTCTACCATTTTCTGAAAAGAATAGAATAGAATAGAATAGAATAGAATAGAATAGAATAGAATAGAATAGCGTCATTTTGAGGGAAGGAGTTGAAACAGTTTATGTCCAGGATGTGAGGGGTGTGTAGATATTTTCACAGCCCTCTTTTTGACTCAGGGTGCAGGATGCAGGTCCTCCATGGAAGGCAGGTTGGTAGTAATTGTTTTTTCTACAGTCCTAATTCCTCTCTGAAGTTTGGGTCTGTCCTTTGGGTTGCAGAACCGAACCAGACAGTTACAGAGGTGCGGATGACAGACTCAATCATTCCTCTGTAGAACCGGATCAGCAGCTCCTTGGGCAATTTGAGCTTCCTGAATTGGCGCAGAAAGAACATTCTTTGGTGGAACCAATGGTGGAACTAGAACTCACCATCTCCTGGTGATTGGCCCAAAGTCACCCAGCTGGCTTGTGTGCCTCTTCTGGGACTAGAACTTCCAGTTCTCCTGCTTTCTAGTGGTGCCTTAATCACTAGATGAAACTATATCACAAATATCCATGCCAGCCAAATCTCAGGTTGTATCCTTCTAATTCCAAACGTCTTTTATTTCTCACTATCCCTTCCACTCTTCCCTCCAAACCAAGGAACCAGGCGCAGAATAGTTTCAAATTGTGTACATCCGGTCCTCCCCTTTCCTTTCCTTTGCAACTTGCAACACCTTATGTTTAACTCATGGTTTATTTAGTCCATACCATCTTGATTATTCTAGAAGTCCAGGAGAAACACAGACACACACACCCTAATGTGTTTATTGCAATAGTGCAACATGAGGCTGATAACAAAACATGCTCACTGGAGCCCATCTGCATATCTGGAAAGACTTAGATACAAATCTGTCCCAACTCCAGTTCCCTGGTGTAATTAGGAAGCTGTTACTCAAGGACAAGCTATTAAAATTGATAATCTCAGCTATAGTACGTAGGAGGGGTTCACGATGATAACAATACCATTAAGGAGAATATGAGTGGAATGGAAAGAGGCGTGTTTTTTTTTCTTTACAACACTTCTGCTTTTTTTTTCTTGCATTTACCCTTCCGGCTGTCATTCGGACTACTCACAGCTTCTTAAAGTTCCTCTGAAGTTTCTCAAAAGTTTTTTACTAGCTAGGAAGAACTCAGAAATAACGAAAGGAAATCTTGGAGAGGACGAGTAGCCAGGATTTTAGAGACCGGGTGGGAAGTGGGAAATCCTTCTCACAAGGGATTTCATTCCAGATGGGCGTGGTCCATTAAGAACATAGGGTGGAGTAAGTCTGTTGTAGCAATGCAAAGCAGATGGAGCATTTTCCTCTGATCTGGAAAAGATATTCTCAGTCACTCATCCTCAAGGACCTCTTCCTTTCCCTAAATTTCTTCCAGCCTGAAGTCGGGTGTTCCTTCTCCTCCTTCCTTACTTCCCATTAGTGGCAGTGCTCACACCTTACTCCAAGGAGGTCCATGGGGGTCTGCCTGACCCAAGGCTGAGAGAGGGCAAAGCCTATCCCATTCAATACATCCCCAGGGACCAGAAGGGTGGAACCCCTGATGGGCTAAGGCAATGATTCTCAAACCTTTTGAAGAATTCTGGGAGTTGAAGTCCACCACCTTGGAGTTGTCAAAGATGAGGAACACTAGCCTGTTTAAGACTGCTGTGCTCCTCAACTGGGGTGAAGGCAACGTCAGAAGCACTCAGCAGATCCAAGATGTTTCCAAGATGTGTTGTCTTATGGTTAAATGCAGGCGGTTGCTTGACCGTAAAAGACACACGGAGTGTACCACGCAAGAGGTTGAAAGGCCACCCGGATAACAGAATTGGAAGGAACCTTGGAGGTCATCTGGTCCAAGCAGAAGACTCTACACCAGGGGTCCCCAAACCCCAGGCGGTGGACTGGCATCGGTTCGCGGCATGCCAACAACTGGACCATGCAAACAAGTGAAGCCCCATCTGTGGTATGCAGGCAGCTACGCAAAACCATGCCCTCCCTGGCCCGTGGATAAACCTTTCTCCAAGAACCATCCCTGGTGCTCAAAAGGTTGGGAGGCACTGCCCTATTCCAATTCAGACACGGTTGTCCAATCTCTTCTTCACAACCTGCCTTCTTTCCAGGCCACCCGAATCTCCTGTTTGGACGGCTTTAGGTTATGTGGAAATCTCCAGCAAGGAGGTAAACTGATTAGATTAACAGAGTTGGAAGGGATCTTGTAAGTCATCTAGTCCAACCCCCTGCCCAAGCAGGAGACCCTACACCATTTCTGACAGAGGGCAGTCCAGTCTCTTCTTGAAAGCTTCCAGGGATGAAGCTCCCACAACTTCTGAAGGACATTTCTGTTCCATGGGTTGATTGTTCTCACTGTCAGAAAGTTTCTCCTTATTTCCAGGTTGAATCTCTCCTTGTTCAGTCACCATTATTCCTTGTCTGGCCTTCAGTTGCCTTGGAGAATAGCTTGACCCCCTTCCTCCTCCTCTCTGGGGCAGCCCCTCAAATACTGGAAGATGCTCTCCTGTCTCCCCTGGTCCTTCTCTTCCCTGGACTAGTCAGGTCCATTTCCTGCAACCGTCCATCGTATGCTTCAGTCCCCTAATCATCCTGGCTGCTCTTCTCTGCACTTTTTCCAGAATCTCAACATCCTTTTTATAGTGTGGGGACCAAAACTGGATGCAGGATTCCAGGTGTGGCCTTACTAAGGCTTTAGTGAGTGGTGTTAATACCTCCCTTGATCTCGATTGAATCCCTCTGTAAATGCAACTTATGATTGCGTTGGCTTTTTTGGCTTGTGCTGCGCACTATTGGCTCCTATTTAGCTGGTTGTCCACTAAGACTCTGAGATTCCTCTCCCGGTTAACTGAAATCATCTCAAGAACTTAGCTGGAAATAAAGGAGTCGAGAACTGTCCCTTCTGCTGAGATGGAGGCAGGTTGGCAGAACTAAACAGTGGGTGGTGGGCAAGTCCATGTCCTGTTCCTCTCCTGCTCCAGTTGAGTTACTCTACACAATGGCTTGGCCTCCATCTGAAAAGCTGGGTGGATCATCTTCATAATGGCAAGGATTATGATGGCTATTGATTCCGTGCCTGACCAGAGACTTTTATCTTTCTTGGTGACTTCAATCTACCTCATATTGACTAGACTCTAAACGAATGTACAACTGAAACCATACACGCAACCTTCTACAATGCTGTTACAAATCTGGGACTGGAACAACTAGTAACCAACAATACTAAACAACTTCCTCGATCTCAACTTCTGCAATAGTTTGAATTTAATTTACAGACTACAAACTAAAGAACCCTCTTCCAACAGTGACCACAATATGATTGACTTTTGTCTCAACATACGCCCACACAAAAATCATCATAATGACACAATCCCCAATTATAACTTCAAAAAAGGCAACTATGTTCTTATAGATAACGATCTCTCATCCCTTGACTGGCAATCTCTAATCACTGGATGCAACACTGTAGAAGGCCATTACAATGTATTTTTACTTGAAGTCAAAAGAGTCATCAAACTATATGTACCAACAACAACTCCCAAAACAACAACAACAACAACAAACAGATTACCCATAACAATAATGAAACTTCAATCCAAAAAGAGATCACTCTGGCGGAAAAACAAATCTGGTCACATTGCCAATTTCAAAAGCCGATACAAAAATTTATGCCACCAGATAAAGACTGAATGCACCAATTATCACATTAAACAAGAACAAAAACATCTACGCACCAATTCCACCTGCGCTTTCTACAATTTTGTAAACAAGAAACTAAAAGACTCAAGGTCCATCCCACCCCTGATAGGACCTAATGGTAAAGACTGCAACGACGACATCATTAAAGCCAACCTCTTTAACACATTCTTCGGTTCAGTATTTGTAAACAGCAATGGATCATGCCCAGTATTTCCTAGTCGAACCACAGACAACTACAATGATCTAATAAATATCGATTTTACAGAAGACAATGTTGTAAAAGCCCTGCACAATCTAAAACCATCTCTATCTATTGGACCGGACAGAATATGTGCCTACTTCTTAAAAAAGCTATCCACTGCCATAGCCGAACCTCTAAACATAATCTTTGAAAAATCTTTCAGGACCAGCTCCTTACCAAAACTCACAAGCCACGGTCATCCCCATCTTCAAAAAGGGAGACCCCAGACTAGTTGAAAATTACAGACCAATCTCCTTATGCTGTGTCACCTGTAAAGTCATGGAATCAATTATTAACCAATCCATCATCCTCCACTTAGAGACAAACAACCTACTCTCCAATAAACAATTTGGTTTCAGGAAAAAACTATCCTGCAATCTGCAATTCTTACACTGCAAAAACATATGGATTACAGAACTCGATCAGGGCAAAGCAATAGACACAATCTACATAGACTTCTGTAAAGCCTTTGATTCAGTGGTACACAACAAACTACTCCTAAAACTAAAGTCTTATGGTATCTCTGGACACCTGCATTACTGGATAGAAGCATTCCTGTCAAACAGACAACAAATGGTCAAAATTGGGAGCATCCTATCAAATTCTGTACCTGTCAACAGTGATGTCCCCCAAGGCAGTGTTTTAGGACCAACTCTTCATACTCTACATAAATGACCTCTGTGATCATATCAAGAGCAACTGCGTTCTCTTTGCTGATGATGTAAAGCTGTTCAACACCACAGACAATACTGCTACCCTTCAAAAAGACCTTGACTATGTATCAGAATGGTCAATCAAATGGCAAATTCAAATCTCAACAAATAAATGCTGTCTTACATATTGGCAAAAAAATCAGAAAATAAAATACAGGCTGAATAGTCAAGATCTTGTTGATGATCCAAGCTCTGGAAAGGACCTTGGAGTGCTCATCTCTAATGATCTAAGTGCTAGAGCCCCCTGTAACTACATAGCCAAAAAGGCATTAAGAGTTGTTAACCTAATCCTACGTAGCTTTTTCTCTGGTAATATCACACTACTAACTAGAGCATACAAAACATTTGCGAGACCAATACTTGAATACAGATCATCAGTCTGGAACCCACATTATGTATCTGATATTAGCACAATTGAGAAAGTCCAGAAATATTTCACAAGAAGAGTTCTCCACTCCTCTACTCGTTGCAGAATACCTTATGCCACCAGACTCGAAATTCTAGACCTAGAAAACCTAGAACTACGCCGCCTTCGGTCCGATCTAAGTATAGTATATAAAATCATACATTGCAATGTCCTACCTGTCAATGAATATTTCAGCTTCAACCATAACAACACAAGAGCAAACAGTAGATACAAACTCAAGGTTAATCGCACCAAACTTGATGGCAGGAAATACGACTTCAGCAACAGAGGGGTCAATGTCTGGAATACTCTACCTGACTCTGGGGTTTCTTCCCCAAACCCCCAAAACTTTAACCTTAGACTGTCTACTATCAACCTCACCCCTTTCCTAAGAGGTCTGTAGGGGTCGTGAATAAGCGCACCAACGTGCCTACCATCCCTGTCCTATGGTTTCTTTTATTTTCCTTATAAGTATCCATCTCATGTATTCAAAACTATGCATATACTTATACCTATTATTTTGTAAGCGATTGACAAATCAAATAAATAAATAAATAAAACTGATCTCACTCCAGATACGGAGCTGTCCTCAGCTCTCTTTCGGTTTGCCTCGATGTCTGATTCATCGCTTGAGATTTAAACAAACCAAATGTCAAAAGTGAGTTCAGGAACTGACATTCTTGGAGTTCTAGGGACCTTGGAGTCCTAGAACTTTTATGACTGGTGGACTTCAACTCCCAGAATCCCTCAGCCAACAAAGCTTGTGGCCTTCAACTCCCAGAATCCCTCAGCCGAAGAAGCTTCCAGCCTTCAACTCCCAGAAACCCTCAGCCAACGAACCTTCCAGCCTTCAACTCCCAGAATCCCTCAGCCGAAGAAGCTTCCAGCCTTCAACTCCCAGAATCCCTCAGCCGGCGAAGCTTGTGGCCTTCAACTCCCAGAATCCCTCAGCCGAAGAAGCTTGTGGCCTTCAACTCCCAGAATCCCTCAGCTGAAGAAGCTTGTGGCCTTCAACTCCCAGAATCCCTCAGCCGGCGAAGCTTCCAGCCTT
>NW_020772006.1:0-11325 GCF_900518735.1 Pseudonaja textilis | reverse complement strand
CATCAGAGTCAAAACTCCCAGCAGGATCGATCCTTCCAGTCACAACACTATCCCTCACCGCAGGGCCCTTCCCCCGAGTCTGATGATCAGGATGTGGTTTTGTTTTGTTTTTTAAATAGATTTTATTGAATTTACAATTTAAAAACACATCGACAATACATTTACAAAATAGAAAGAAAAATGGCTAGGGGGAAAGAAGGAAAACACCCGGCCTAACACACCGGATAAAGGCTGGTTGGGGGGAAGAGAAAAGATATAGAGGGAGAGAAGGGAAAGGAAGGTGAGGGAGAATAGGGTAGAAAATACAATTAAAAACAAATGATATCTTTTTGTGACAGTCTGTAAGGATCATTTCTCTTCGTCATATCCAATCTACTCCTCTTTTCCATTATGTTTAAGTTACTTTTTATCATTTACATAATTTGTCTCTGTGTAAGCCAATTATACCATGAGTCCCAGTTGTCGTAAAATGTTGAGGACTCTTTGTTTTTTAACGCTATCGTTAGTTTATCCATTTCAGCACACTCACAAATTTTCTGAATAACCATTTGCTCTGAAGGTGTATGAGGTGATATCCAACATTGAGCAAACGCTAATCTAGCTGCAGTTAGAATATGGATTATTACATATTTTGTCTTTTTGGATAAATATCTATCAGAGATCCCTAACAGGAAGAACTCTGGTTTATAGTCTATTTGTTCTTTAGTTATCTCCTCCAACCATTTTCTGATTTTTTGCCAAAATTTTTGGGTAATTTTACAAGACCACCACATGTGGAAAAATGTTCCTTCAGTGCTTTTGCATTTCCAACACCTTGAGCTCATGTTAGGGTTCATCTTCGCCAACCTCGAAGGGGGTAAGTGCCATCTATATAACATTTTATACATATTTTCTTTGTACGCCGCAGATTTCGTAATCTTAATGATTCTATTCCAGATCTTTTCCCATTCTGTTAATGTAATGCTTCTTCCAATATTCCTACTCCACGTTATCATGTTCCCTTTCACTATCTCTTGCTCTAATTCTACCTCCAATAAATATTTATAAAATTTGGATATATTCTTTTTATTTGATCCTAATAAGATTTTATCTAAATATTGTAATTTGCTATAGATTCCAAACTCTTTGATATCTTGTTTGTATCTGCTATGGATTTGTATATATAACCACTGGTCGATTTTAAATCCCTGTTCCTGTAAATCCTGTCGAGTTCTTAATTTTCCTAGAGGGTCTAATAAATCTTTATATTTAGTCGTTTTGGTTATATCCAAATTGTTGGGATGAACCATTGCCTCCATTGTTGAAAGCCAAATCGGAATTTTTAAATAATGTTTTTTGCATATTTTTTTCCAATTAGTTAATAATGAATCTCTAATAAGGTGTCTATGAAAATACGACTGTTTAGTTTTCCCCACTTCCCATAGAAATGCGTGCCACCCTCTCTGAAGATCGTGCCCTTCCAAGGCTAAAGTTCTTTTGTTGAGTAAATTAACTCAGTCTTTTAACCATAATAAGTTGGCTGCCCAATAATATAATTCCCAATTTGGGAGCGCTAGCCCCCCTCTACTTTTTGCATCTTGTAAAGCCTTAATATTGATTCTAGCTTTTTTCCCTTGCCAAATAAATTTAAGTGTTACCTTATTTATATCTTCAAAAAAAATTTTGGTAATTTAATTGGGATTGTCTGGAATAAGTAAAGGAATTTTGGTAAGATGTTCATTTTGATCATGGCAATCCTGCCCAGTAGAGAAAGCTGCAGCTTATTCCAGGATTCTAGGTCTTTCTTAGTTTGCTGTAATAGTTTATCATAATTATTCTCTTTGAGCGATTTACTATGTGGTGTTAACCATATGCCTAAATATTTGACCTTTTTTGTTGCCTGTATCCCCATGGTTTTTTCTAATTCTTTCCTCTGATTCTCTGTTAGATTTTTAGTCATTAATTTTGTCTTATTTCTATTGATCTTTAATCCTGCTACTGAACCAAATTGTTCTAGTTCTTTTATTAGGTTATGTCCTTTTTCCATGGGTTCCTCTAGGAAGAAAACCATATCGTCTGCGAACGCCTGTAGTTTATATTCCTCTGCTTTGACCCTTACTCCTTGGATTTCAGAGTTTTGTCTTATCCGCGTTAACAATGATTCTAAAGCAAGTATAAATAGGAGGGGTGAGAAGGGGCAACCCTGTCTGACGCCCTTTTCAATGTTTAATGGGCCTGTTTGTTCACCATTAATTAGTATATTGGCCTGTTGGGTGTTGTAAATTGTTGTGATAATATTCTCGAATTTAGTGCCCAGACTCATGTTATAGATTTTTTGTATTAAAAAGTGCCAATGTAGATTATCAAATGCTTTCTCCGCATCTTAAAACATGAGTGCAAATTGTTTCTCTGGATGAACTTCATAATATTCTAAGACGTCAATAACGGTTCTTAGATTATTTTTGATTTGGCGGGACGGAAGAAAACCATTTTGGTCTTCATGAATGTATAAATTTAAAACTTGTTTTACTCTATTCGCTATAATTGAGGTAAAGAATTTATAATCAGCGTTTAAAAGTGAGATTGGTCTATAATTGTTGATATATCTGGCATCTACATCCTCCTTCGGAATTAACAAAATCAACGCCCCCCTCCATGAGTCTGGCATTTTGGCTGCCAAAAGTACTTCGTTAAACACTTCCAGCATCAGTGGCCCTACTAACTCTATTGTAGCTTTGTACAATTCTACTGGAATCCCATCTGGACCAGGGGATTTATTATTACTTTGGTTCTCCATTGCAGATTTCAACTCAGACCATGTAATATCCTTATTTAATAATTCTTTCTCTCCTTCCCCTATTGTTTTATCATTTGTATTCTCCAGATAAGTTCTTATTTTGTCTTCATTGATTTCTTCTTTTTTATATAATCTTTGAAAATAGTTTAATATAATATCTTTTTTCTTCTCAATCTCATGTTGTGGTATGCCTTTCTTGTCTATTTGTTGGTGTATCAGTCTCTTTTCTTTTTCTTTTTTAAGTTTATAAGATAGCCATCTTCCTGGTTTATTAGCGTGTTCAAAATAATTTTGTTTGGACCTTCTCAAACTAACTTCTATTTTATCTTGTTCAATTAAATTCAGCTTATGTTTGGCTAATATTAACTGGTTTTGTATTCCTTGGATCTTAGGGGTTTTTTGTAATTGTATTTCTAAGTCTTTGATTTGTTGTTGTAATACGTTTTGTCAGGCATAAGTTCTCTTGTTTCTCATAGCATTATAGGAAATTGTTGTACCTCTTATAATTGCTTTCATAGTATCCCAAATATTCTGTTTTGAAGTTGTTTCATTATTATTATCTTTTAGGAAATTGTTTAGCTCCTCTTTCAGCTTATTAATATACTCTTCTTCATTTACTATTTGGGTATTTAGTGTCCATCTTTTTTTTATTCCTCTCCTGTCTCTCCAAATTAGCTGTATTGGGTTGTGGTCAGCCCATTCATTCGGTAGGATTTTAATTTCTTTTATTTCATTAGCCAAATCCAAATCCATCCAAGCCATATCTATTCTAGTCCAAGTCTTATGTGGATTGGAATAGTATGTAAATTGTTTCTCTTCAAGATTCCGTTCCCTCCATAAATCTTTTAAATTTAACTCTTTCATCATTTCCTTACATGCCGCAGAAAGTTCCCTTTTCCCCTTCTTGTTTTTTCCCATATTACTATGGTCTTTTTGGTAGTCTGCAATGGAGTTAAAATCACCAATCAAGCAAATGTTCCTTTTTTCAAAGCCTACTATTTTTTGGTGGAGGTGTTTAAAAAATTTCCCTTGGTCTTCATTTGGGGCATAGATTGCTACAAGTAAAAATGTGATGTGGTTTATCCAAACTTGTATAACCAGAGTTCTTCCTTCGGGATCCGACCAGGTTAATTCTGCCTTTACATCTTGTTTTACATAAATTGCAATTCCTTTTTTCTTGTGTTTATCGGCCGGTGCCGTAAAAAGTTTCCCTAATTTTGGACAAATTAGATGTCTTTCATCATTTTTCGAAATATGTGTTTCTTGAAGACATATTATATCTGCGTTATGTCGAATAAGTTTTGAAAATATCCTTTTTCTTTTTGATATTGAATTTAATCCATTTATATTGATGGAGAGCAACTTCTTCCCCTCCACCATTTATCTACGTCTGCTTAGATTTTTGCCTAGTAATGATTCGATTCTCCTCTTGTTGTTGTTGTGGGATTTGCTCTTCTCTCCCAGGTTGTGGTTTATCACTTCCTGAAATTGGAGAAAGTCGTTCCTTTTGGGTTCTGTGACGATATCGGTCCTCCTGTGGTCTCCTTTTAAGTTCTTCTTTAGTGGATTGACCATTCGTATCCGTGAGCTGTTGATAAAAGTCTTGGGCCTGTTCTATCGATTCTATTTTGATTTTCCTCTCTTTCCACATAATTAACTTCCCTTCCGGGATTAACCATTTAAATTGGATTCCTTTTTTATTTAAATCATTAGCTAGAAATTTACAATCTTGTCTTATCATCCTCACTTTCTTTGGAATTTGTTTTAAAATCATAATTTCTCTGCCTTTATATGATATCGTTTCCTCCCTAGACATTTTCAAAATTAAATCTCTCAGGCATCTCCTAGAGAAGCGGATATGGATTTTTCTTGGGCAGTTGTTGCGTCTGGCGTAGCTTGTGCTAACCCTATATACCTCATCAAACTCTTTAATTAGGTCGTCTTTTTCTTTTCCTAACCATTCAGCCAATATTTCTGCCATCAAATGTTCCAATTCTTCATTTTTTGCTTCAGCCACATTCTGGAACCTTAAATACGCCATTGCTTTGTCCATCTCGAGGTGGACCAGTGAGTCTTCCGTTTCTCTAAGTACATTTTTAAATTCCTCATCCATCCTTTCAAAGTTAGCCTCCATGCGTGTTGTTCTACTCTCTATATCTTTTATTTTCACTTCATTTTTCTCCATGGCCTGCTGTAGGGACCCTATCTTACCCTCCACCTTCGATATATCTGCTTTCATTTCAGCCTTCAGTTTCCCCATCTCATCTTTCAATTCGCTTATATCTGCTCTAGTTTCATTGTGATTTTTAATCATCATTTCTTGCATTTTAGATATAGCTTCCTGCAAGGATAATAAGGAAGTTTGTATATTAATGTTGGGGACATTAGGCTGCTTTTCCCCCGTTAAGGACTCCTCAATAGTTTTTTGAGTTGTTGGTGGGGTGGGTGTCAACGTAGTCGATAGGGTCGGGGTAGCCTTCCTTCCTGTTTTTAAGGCCATAGTTGTCGTGGATGTCATCTCTCTAAGTATTTGTTTTTGTTGATGCACAATTTTAGATATATTATCCCAAATCACCATTCAGTGTTTGGGTCTTGTATTTGAAAGTCTATTCACGTATTTCAATTTAATATCTCACTCCACAGTCTTTTCCCCTATATCATAAATAGATATCTACTACAGTATTCTAGTCTATGTAATAAGAAAATTGGTCAGCAATAGTACATCAATTAACACTTTAAGGAATTAATCTTAAATGTCTTAAGTAGTCTAAATAATTTATAAATAGTTTATATCAACAGAGTTTATCCCTCTTTACTATTAATACTTACAACAGTAATCTCTTAACTCTATAATAATAGTATACCCCCCTCTTTTTTTCCCCCCCAAATAAGTAGAATTATGTAAGCTATTTAGGAGATACAATAGGGAGGCAGGGGGCAAAACAATAAGAGAAAGGGTAGGAGAGAGATTACCACAGCTTCAGAAAATCAACAAACAAAAAGCAAGGAAGTCATCTTAAGGAGAAAGTAGTGCCAAACTAGTATTATTAAGTAGTACCACGTAATAAAGAAAGCAAGTTGGGTGAGCTAAAAGTCCATCTTCCAGCTAGAGGATTCTTTTCAGCCTTCCAATCAGCAAATGGTGTGATGTGCTGACTAATCTGCAGTCCCAAAACCGTCTTTCCCAGCCTTCTGTTTGTCTCTGCCTTCTTCCTCTTGCTTCTTCTTCTTTCTTTGCTTTTCAACTTTTAAATCAACATACAAATCTTCCAAAGTCCAATATAATGCTCAGTTTGTCTTCTCCACAATATTAAATAGATGTGATAGTCGTGTTGTGCTCAGATCTGAGGATTCATCAGACTCGATCAATGCCAGTATTCTTTCACCTCCGTCGCCTCCCTTTTCTCAAGTAAAGTCAAAAAGAAAGGTCCAAAAATCAGATGAAGCCCCTCACCAATTCCGGACCTCCGATCTCCTGGTTTTAGCAATCTCCCTCTTTCCCCAGAGCTTCCCTTTCACAGGGTAAAATCTGCGCTTTCACTTTTGTGCTTAGGCTTTTCCGCTCTCCATTATAATCCTTTCATTTTCCCAACTGCTTTTCTGGCCGCTTTCCGCCCAACTTCTGAAAGGTGCTAATCACAACCAGGAGAGAAGAATTTACGCTGTCATTCTTCTGTCATTCTGCTATCTTCAGTCTTCAAAGGTTCCAAGTTATAAACCGCTTCTCTGTTCCTGTTACTCTCGACCTCGCAGGCTGTCACTGCTTTGCTTATTCACTCAAGTGGCAGACCGGACTTGAAGCCGCCATAGAATGACAGCTTACTCTTTTGCACCGGGCTCGGGAGCTTCCCTCTTCGCTGTCGGGGGGTTGCCTTCCCCACTCTGCAGCTCGAGGTTCTCCACGTTGACACGAACCTCTCCGGGGTTCGTGTATCCCTGGGGGATCGCTCCTGGCACCAGAAAAGGTGTTCAAAGACTGCAACAGTCTTCTTCACCTCTGTTCGCCCTGTCCTGCCACCGGAAGCTCCTCCACGTTCTCCAGGATGTGGTTTTGAAGGGAATTGTGCATGATATATTCGAATAAGGTCTGGGGCATGCACCTTGGACACATCCTGCCAAGAAGGAATCTCCGTTTCATTTTCTAATCTCCCCACAAAGTACTGGAATTGTCCCTTCAGCCATCATGAATCATAAATTCCGACCACTGTAGTATCCGTAACAGGTTCAGTGCTGGGCCTAGATGGAGAACCTGTATCTTCTGGAGAATGGAGAGTACACAATGGGGTGTCAGGTACTAACAGGGAGCGATGAAAAACAGGGTGAATGCGCATGGAGCGCGGTAGGGTGAGCCGATAAACCACAGGATTAATAACCGCCTCGATAGGGAAGGGACCAATAAAGCGATGATCCAACTTCCTAATCGGACGATCGACTCAAAGATGTTTTGTTGACAACCACACCTTGTCACCCACAGCCAACGGAGGCATCACTCGATGCAAACGATCTGCGAAACGTTCATAATCTGCTTTCTCTCGTTCCAGTTGTCTGGAAATTAACTTATGTACGGCATATAACTCCGACAAAAAGTCTCGTGCCTCTGGAACTGGAGAATCTGCGATCGACAGGGGGAAAAACCTCGGATGATAACCCACATTTGTGTAAAAAGGCGTCTTGTGGGTGGAGGTGTGTCGAGAATTATTAAAGGCAAACTCTGCCAATGGAAGATAGGTCATCCAGTCGTTTTGTCGTTGATTTACAAAACATCTGAGGTATTGGGCGAGGATGCCAATTACTTTCTCAGTCCTGCCATCGGTTTCCGGATGGTGCGCCGACACTAAACATACCTGTACTCGTAGAGCGTTCATTAGACTTTTCCAGAATTGAGCGGTGAACTGAACACCGCAATCTGAAACAACTCTGTCCGGTAAGCCATGTAAACGGAACACGTGTTGTATGAAAAGCCAGGCAGTAACACGAGCCGAGGGTAATCTCCTACACGGGATGAAATGGGCCATTTTAGTGAGCATATCAACCACCACGAGTACCGTTGTATAACCCGACGACGAGGGCAAGGGGGGTTAAAAAGTCCATGGAGATTACTCCCCATGGTCTGCCCGGAGTCGGCAGTGGTTGAAGGAGTCCAGGAGGCGCACCCGACGCTGCTTTTGCTTGTCGACATTGTACACAAGAAGCAACGTAGGAAAACACATCATGTCAAACTCGAGGCCACCAAAAAGTCCAGGTGACCAAGTGCAGAGTTTTGTAAAAACCAAAATGACCAGCAGCGGGATTGTCATGACATTGCGTCATGATGAGGGCTCTAAGCATCCTGGTGGGTACATACAATAAACCCCGATGTCTTAACAAGTCCTCCTCCAAAGTCCATGGGGAATCAGGTCCAACTTCCCCCCTTCTCTGCTGCGTCCATGCGTCTAATCACTGCACCTCCCGTATTCGAGCCCACAAATCTACTGGATCTTGAAGCACAGCCAAGGATTCCGGTGGCAACACCGTTCGTGGAGGAAGAGGATCCTTGGGACTGAGATATTCGGGTTTTCTAGACAACGCGTCTGCTCTCCGATTCTGTCCACTTGGAACATAAGTGATGTAAAAATTGAACCTTGCGAAAAACGACCACCAGATCTGGCGTTGGTTCAACTTCTTGGCGGTAGGCAAATGTTCCAAGTTTCGGTGATCTGTCCAAACCTCCACCTTGTGCTGAGCCCCCTCTAGATGATGTTGCCAGGTCTCAAATGCAGCCTTAATAGCCAACAACTCCTTTTCCCAAATAGTATAATTGCGCTCAGAAGCTGTGATCTTCCTAGAATAGTATGCGCAGGGGAAAAGAGGTGCACCATCCTTCAGAGCTTGCAACAATACCACCCCGATAGCTACATTAGAGGCATCTGTCTCGACCACAAATGGACGATTCGGATCAGGATGCCTCAATATCGGCTCGGCCACAAACGCTTTCTTTAAAGTTTCAAAAGCCTGTTGTTGTGGAGGCCCCCACTGGAACGGGACCTTCTTACGAAGGAGCTGAGTGATGGGATCCATTAACTTAGCAAAACCCGGAATGAAGGTCCTATAGTAATTGGCGAACCCCAGAAGACGTTGCACGTCCTTTACTCGATGAGGGGCTTCCCAACTACACAAGGACTCAACTTTCTTAGGGTCCATAGCGATGCCCTCGGGAGAGATGATATGCCCTAAAAACTCTATTGACGACTGAAAAAAGAAACACTTCTCCAATTTCGCATAGAGTTTATGCTCCCGAAGACGCTGAAGCACTTGACGGACCTGATGAAGGTGGTGATCCCTGGACCGAGAGTAGATCAAAATGTACACCACGACAAACCTATCCAGCATATCCCGAAAAATGTCGTTCATCAAATGCTGGAATACCGCGGGAGCGTTGGTCAGACCAAATGGCATGACGGTGTACTCAAAATGACCATAACGAGTGCCAAACACCATCTTCCACTCGTCCCCCTTGCGCATCCGAACCAGGTTGTAGGCCCCACGCAGATTGAGTTTAGTGAAGATAGTAGCCTCCCGCAACTGCTCCATTAATTCCGGAATGAGCAGGAAAAGATAACTATTCCTCACTGTGATGGCATTCAACCGGCAATAATCATAGCATAAACCGAGCTCTCCCGACTTCTTTTTAACAAAAAGAACGGGAGCCGAAAGAGGGGATGACGATGCTCGAATAAATCCTCGAGCCAAGTTTTTATCTAAAAACTCTCGACGCGCAACCAACTCGGCCTCCGACATGGAGTATAACCGACCCTTAGGCAATGGAGCATCCGGTATCAAGTCCACGGGACAATCATAAGCACGATGCGGTGGTAATTGATCCGCCTCCTTCTCGCTGAAAACGTCAGAGAAGTCCGATAACTCCGAAGGTATAGAAACAGCAGAAGTGGCGATATCTTGACCAGCGCAGATATGTCTCAGATGGTCTACACATTGGAGACTTGGAAAATAAATGGCGTTCTGTGCCCAAGCCACCAATGGATCGTGCAAACGCAGCCAGGACACGCCGAGAACCAAAGGGAGATAAAGGTTCGAGGTGATATAGAAACTTATTGCCTCCTCATGATCCCCAATAATCATATGCACTGGCTGGGTGGCAAAACGAAGGGGCCCAGACTTGAGCTCACGCCCATCCACGGTTTCCACCTTAATGGGTGGATCCACAGCAACCAATGGGATCTCAAAATGCATGGCAAAAGCTCGGTCCATAAAGCTGGTTGTAGCCCCTGAGTCCACCCATGCAACAGTAGGAATTCCCTCCTTCTGGGACTGTAAAAAGATTCGAGTGTCCAAAAGTAAATGCCGAGGAGGGCCAGGATTTGCTTCAGCAATTTGGGGTGGGGGTGTGAAATGTGCCCGACCTAGGGTTTCCTTGAGGTCAGGTCTACCCTGTTTTCCCAACGAGCCAGGAGTGGTTTCAGGCATGGGTCTGCGGGTCACTCTCCATTTGCAGGAATTAGCAAAATGTCCTGGACCCCTGCAATAAAGGCACAAGCCTTCCTGAAACCTTCTCGAACGTTCTCGCGCTGTTAAGCGAGGGCGGAGTGCTCCCAACTCCATCGGCTCCTCCGTCTTAACCGTGGTTTGAAAAACTTTCGGTGGCATGGTTTGTGAACGAGAAAGAGAAGGTGGTTCCACAATGGGCCATCTGCTTCCGCGCTGTTGTAAACGGGCTTCAATACGTAAACACTGTATCACTAGTGCATCCAGGGTTGAAGCCCGCTCTGCATGTACTAACTCATCCTTGATGGTATCAGACAAGCCCTCCTGAAACGCATCCATGTGGGCCAGTTCGTTCCAGTTAGAGTCCATACAGAGTAAACAAAATTCTGCAATGTATTCCTGCAGGGGACGTTTCCCCTGATAAATGTCCCATAACCATCTAGCCACAGTTTGACTTTTAATTGGGTTTTCAAACATAACCGTCATTTGTTGCAGAAAACCCTGAAAATTATCCAACAAAGGGCTATCTTGAATTAACAAGGGAGTAGCCCATTTGGCAGCCTGCCCAGATAATAGGCAAATCATAAATCCTACCTTAGCCCGGTCATTTGGGAAGTCTTCAGACCTCAAAGATATAAATAATTGGCACTGCCCCATAAATGCCGGGAACATGTCTGTTTGTCCTGAAAATTTCTCCGGCATGGATACCGGGCTTTTCCTCAAGGGAGGGGCTGAAGGAGCAGCAGGAACTTGCAAACTGGAAACATGGTTCGCCAACTGTGTTACTTGATTTTGGAGCATCTGATTACTCTGTATCAGTTGGTTTATCTGTTGCTGTTGCTGCTCCACCAAATGCTGCAGTTGGGTTTGGTCCATCTTGGTTTGAAGATGGTTTGTATGGCTTGGAAGCAAAAATGTTATGTCTCACCTATATTCATAGATGAGAAGACAAGGTTTCAGAATTCAAAATATTCAAACAAGAACAAAACCAGATTCAAAAGGGTTAATAGCACTGTTTTTCAGTCCTTGGCAGACTTCCCGGAATCTGTCAGGCTATTCAGAATTGT
>NW_020772005.1:0-11330 GCF_900518735.1 Pseudonaja textilis | reverse complement strand
TGATGGCTCTTTGACCATTCTAGAAGGCTTTCAGATCTCATGCCAATGTCACCAGAGTATTCTGGAATTTCTTTGGCTACTTTCTCTTGGATCTCTAACTCATGAGTTCCGATTTCATCCAAATATTCAGGAGGATTTGATTGAATTAATCTACTCCATAATTTTACAATTGATAATTTAAGAAAATCAATGGAATTTCCAATTGTTTCCGGAATATACACATTATCATAATTGGGAGAATTGGTATTCTTTCCAGAATTAATACTGGAGGCTGGGCGTGGAATTATTAATCCGTCCAACCTTTCAAAATACACGAATAGAATTCCAAGCAGGAAAACTTGCGTCGCAGAGGGGGCAACACGTCTCATGATGGCCATATCCTCTTGCTCATTTTACCCAAGTGAAGGATGCCTTGGAATATTGCAGCCAACAATTGAAGTGATTCTATGCAGTTACCAAGCAACCACATGATATTCCATATGAAGGCTGCAGGATAATGCCACTGCAATGGCATCATTTTACCATGATTCCTGACATCATATAATTCCCAGGACCATGACAATAGTATAGGTAGTGGCCTTGTTTATAGATAATGAGTTGATTTTAAGAGCTCACTCAGAGATTTGTAATTAATATTTTTGACTCAGAGTCATAGTAAGGAATACCATCTGTTTTCACTGGAAAATCAGATTGTAGGGCCTGGCTATCATTCTCCAGCTACTAAAACAAATTACTGCAGATTACTTCCAGCTAGAAAAATGCAGTTGAGGAAGGAAAGTAGTAGGAGTTTAACTTATATACCCCTCCCTCCCATAGTGCTTCACAGCACTACTCTGGGCAGTTTACAATGTCAGCATATTTCTCATCTTTCTTCCTAATATGTGTTTCTTGAAGGCAAATTATATCAGCATTAAGTTTTCTCAAATAGTGAATTTTTTTTAATGCTTGGATGGGACAGGAGCACCATTAATATTCTATATAATAAATTTACTTTCCATCTTTGGGTGAAATAGCATATTCCTGTATAGAGATCTCAGTTGTCTCTTCTTCCGCAATGTCAACTTTTTAGGATTGGTCCATCTCCAAAGTCTTATCCATCTCTAACTGGCTCTGAAATTAATTTGTGTCTAGAAAGAAAATCCTTGGCTTTATCTATAGAATTCAAATGAAATTTTTGATCATGATACCATTTCCTCAAGCTTGTCCAAATGAAAGGGAATTCTTCTCTTCTGCAAAATATCAGTAAGAAATGAGTAAGCTTTCCTTTTTCTCAGGATTCTTACATGAATTTCCTTTAAACAATTATGTTTACATTTTTCATTCTTAGTTTGGATGAATAGTGACAATCCAGAACACAGTCCCTCATTATTTTTCTTACAAAGTGTGCTAAGACATCTCTTGTTGTTTTCTCATGGCAGTGAATCTCAAGTTTACTCTATATATGTTGTCAATTACAAAATCAAGAAACTTCATCACAGTTAGTCAACTGTGCCAAGGCTTTAATCATTCTTAGCCTAATATCCTCTCCAGAGCATTCAGGGATTGCTCTAAATCCTAAGTGCAGCTCCTTAGCTTGAGCTTCTAAGAGAGCTCTCTCATCAAATTCAGCTTCAAAAAGAGTGTCTTGCTTCTCCAATTTATGTTCCAAAAGACCCACCCTGTCCTGCATCTGTTTAATATCTCCTGTCAAACCTTCCTTTGCCCGTGTATCAATTTTTAATTCAAGTTGTTCCCATTGCCTGGATGACCTCCTGCGTTTTGGCTGTGTCTTCACTATTCGCCCCAAAAAGCTCTAAAAGATTCTATATCTCCTTGTATATTCTCAGCTCTCTTCCAGGTTGCCATAATCAATAGCACTAAATTCTAAGGTTTAAATAGTGCCACTTCCAAAGTTAAAAAGAAAATCTCAGTTCTACAGTCTTTGGTTCCCTCGTGTGGACAAGGAACACCACTGCAGTAGAGGAAACCTGCTCTTTATCTCTTTGCTGCTGCTAAACCAATAAAAAATAATAGATCGAAACTGAAAAATAAACTGAAACTTTCCCCCCCCCTCCTTCTAACTAAAACAAAAGGCCAATCAAAAGCTTTTAGCAGAATTTGTTAAAGGCAAACCATCTTCCAAAGATTTAAGTCCAAAGATTTCAGAGATAGTTTCCACAGTGTTTTCCAGGTTCTTTAATTTGGCTCGGATATTTCAACCCTCCCTCATTCACCATTTTAATGTCCCAAAACTTCAGAAGTGACCATAAACCACAAAAAGGAAGAGCAGGCTGCAACCAAAAAATCCTCATTTAAAGAAGAAAAGAAGGTAAATATGCAAAGTTAGTGTCTAAGAAGCAGAGGCAGACTTTATTGTCCATTTGAAATGGCTGGTTCTTCCACAGTGACCTTGTTTCTTAGTTGCCCATCCCCCAGCCAGAGACTCACTGGATCATTTCTTCCTCTTCCAGAAGCTTTCTGAGAGCACCCAGCTGTCCAGTTGAAGGAAAAGGATTGATTTCCAGACCTTTTCCCAGGAAGATTTCTTCTGTCTTAGATAGCTTTCTAAGGCCAATAATTGTGGGGAGTCTGTAACAATTTGAATAATTGCTGCAGCCAAGTCTGCCTGTTAGATGGGTGCGGATGAGGAAGGAGCAGGATTCAGGAATGCAAAAAACTCTTTATTTACAAACCAGATTCAAAAGCAAACAAAAATGGTCAGCGCCAGCTTTTTATAGTTGCCACTGTCCGACACTTCAGCCACTGATGAGAACTCAATCTTCCCACCAGCAGCTGAACCAATATGTGCAGCCTTACATCAGACTCCACTTTGCATATAAAATAGGCTCATGTAAATGTGGTGTCATGCATATATAACACCCCTCCCTTCTTAGTTCAGGCTGACCAATCACCGCATATGCGGCAAATGTAGTTCTTCAGATAGGTGGGCCTTCTGTAGGTGTGACTGTGCCTGTGCAGTTCAGTTGTTCCTGAGGTGGCGGCCTGAACGGACAGGTCGCTGCTTCTCCAGACTCCACACTTGGAAACACCTCGAAAATTTCCAGGGGTGTGGCAGTTTCTGTTGAGCTCGAGGCCTCAGAAGTACTATGCTGGACTCCTCCCCCCAAAGCTAAGTCCGCCTCTGTTTCATTCAGGATTTCCCTTGCTAATCTGTGTCTTCGTGGGGTTTCTAATTTCTGGGTTGTTGTTGTTGCTGGAAGTGTGTTATGTTGCTTGGCTTCGAGTGGGGGTTGAACTATGCGGCCCCGCAGTTGGTCTATGTGCCAGTTCCATGTTCTTCCCCCTTCTATCTCCAATCTGTATGATCTGGGTCCGGTACTTTCAATTATTTTTGCCGGGACCCAGTTTCCCATCCCATGTAGTTGTCCAGGGTGGACCTTAACTTTCTGTTCATGAGCATTTCTGCTGGGCTTCTGTTTGTCGCTGCGCTTGGTGTTATGTATTGGGTTAGCAACCATTTGTCGATTTTTTCTTGCCAATCGCTGGGGCCTAATTTTTTTAGAAGTTCTTTGGTCGTTCTGACCATCCTCTCTGCTTGCTGTTCACCGCTGGATGAACTGGTGCTGAAAGAGCATGTCAGATTCCCAGATAGGCGAGGAGACTTTTGAATTGCTATGCTGTCAATTGCAGTCCATTGTCTGAAACCGGCACATCGTGTAGCCCATGGGTGGCAAATATTTTCCGCAGGGCTCTGATCATTGCCTCAGTTGTGGATTTCATGATCACCACTTCCAACCATTTAGAATAGGTGTCGATCACGATTAAGAACATTTGTCCCTGGCAGGGTCCTGCAAAGTCTTCGTGTATGCGACCCCATGGTGCTGCAGGTTTTTCCTACTTGAGGGAGGGTGCTGAGGGAGGGGCCAGTCCAGATTCCTGACATGGTGAGTGTGTGGTGATCCAGGTCTCGATGTCTCTGTCTATCCCTGGCCACCAGATGTAACTCCTTGCTAGGGCCTTCATTTTTACTATCCCGGGGTGCCCTTCATGTAGTAATCCCAGAATTCTTTCCCTCAATGGTTGTGGTACCACCACCCTGTCTTCCCATAACAAACACCCCCTTAATGCTGACAGTTCTAGCTGTTTATCTTTGAACGGCTTGAATTCCTCCCTTTCCATCTTGTTCAGCCAACCTTGCCATATCCAGTTCAAAATTCATGCCGGCATTTTGTTCTTTGCAGTGAGTCTCGCGATGTCTGCTGCTTTCAATAAGCCCAGTTCAAAATGTTCTACAAGGAATATGGCAGTCGTGAGGGCAGGGTCTTCCACTAGGTCTGGCAGAGGGCACCTGCTGAGTGTGTCAGTGTGTAGGACGTCCTTTCCTGGTCTGTGTAGGAGGCTATAGTTATACACTGCTGTTGAAAACTGTCCATTTTAGCATTCTCGGCGATAAGATGTTAGGTGTGGGTTTGTCTTCCGAGAGACTGCCAAGCAGCAGTTTGTGCTCTGTGACCAGCTTGAAGTGTTTGCCATGTAGGTATTCATGAATCCGTTTTACTCCGGCTATGGCGGTGAGGGCTTCTTTGCCTATTTGGCCATAGTCTCTCTCGGCTTTCAACAAAGTCTTAGAATAATATGCTATGGGGGCTTCCATCCCATTTGGTAGTCTATGGCTGAGCACTGTCCCGATGCCATATGGAGATGTGTCGCAGGTTAGCTGTAGTGGCAGGGTCTCACTATATTGCATTAATACAGTGTCAGATGTTAAAATGTTTTTTTATTTTGGAAAGCGTTGCGTCCTCGCGGGATCCCCACATCCAGGGTGTATTCTTATCCAATAGTGGCTCCCGAGATGATTACCTCCAATCAAGAAGTGTAATTCACCTCCCAATTCTGGCAAGAGTTACTAGGGACCACCCAGGGTCTTAGCTCCTCCCTCCTCTCACCTAATAAAACTATGCCTTTCTCCTATTTCTTCAAATCTAAGGCTATCTGTTGTTTAAGTTTAATATAATTATTCTCTTTTAATGTACTACATCTTGATGTCAAATATATCCCCAAATATTTAACCTTGTTCGTAACTTGGATTTTCAACAGATCTGCCAATTCTTCTCTTTGTCTTAGTAACATGTTCTTTGTCAAAATCTTTGTTTTATCTTTATTTATTTTCAAACCAGCCACCTCGCCGTATGTCTCTATCTTTTCCAATAACTTGGGGCTGTTTCTAAAGGATCTTCCAAAATAAAGGCTAAGTCATCTGCAAAGGCTTGCAATTTAAATTCTTCCTTTTTAATTTTCATTCCTTTTATACTTTTATCTTCTCTAATATTTCTATTCAACACTTCCAGAGTCAATACAAATAGCAAAGGAGAAAGGGGACATCCTTGTCTTGTGCCTTTTCTTATATTAATAGAATCAGTAAATTCTCCCTCAGTCATTACCTTTGCTGCTTGCTCATGGTAAATAGCTTCTATTGCTTGGATAAATCTTCTAGCAAAACCCATCTGTTCCAATAGGAGTAACATAAATCTCCAATTCACATTGTCAAATGCCTTTTGGGCATCTTAGTATATCAAAGCCATTTGTTTTTCAGGATGCGCCAGATAATATTCCAAAGTGTCCAGAATTACTCTCATATTGTCTCTAATTTGTCTCTTTGGCAGAAATCCATTTTGATCTGAATGAATAAAATTATTCAGATATTTTTTAAGTCTTTCTGCTAATATTGAAGCAAAGATTTTATAGTCTGCATTTAATAAAGAAATCGGTCTATAGTTCTTAATTTGCAGTGGATCAGCCTCCTCTTTTGGAATAAGCGTAATGTAAGCCTCTGACCATGTTTTAGGTATCATCTTCTTTGACATAGCTTCATTCATGACTTCTAACAATGGAATGCTCAATGATTCTTGTAATATTTTGTAGAATTCTGCCGGCAGCCCATCCGGACCTGGTGCTTTCCCATTATTTTGTTTCTTAAGTGCTTGACTTAATTCCATCATTGTTATATTACTTTCTAACATTTCTTCAGTCTCTTTAGATATCTTAGGTAAGTTTGCCTTCTGTAAGTACTGTTTGACTTTTTCCTCATCAATATTCTCTTTCTTATATAGTTGTCCATAGAAATCTCGAATAATTTCCTTTTTCTCCTTATTACCATAACAAACTTGGCCTTGGTCATCTATTAACTGCGATATTTTCCTTGACTCTTTCTCCTTTCTCAGCTTATATGCTAGCCATCTACCTGACTTATTTGCATCTTCAAAATAATTCTGTTTAGCATACCTAATTTTCTGTGCCAGTTCTTCTTTCTCTATTAAGCCCATTTTATGTTTAATTATGTCCAATTTCAGTTTGATATCTTTTTTCTGTGGCATTTTCTGTAGTTCTTTTTCAAGTCTTTTATACTCATCTTCCAAGGCTTTAGTGGCTTGCCTTTTCCTAATATTCTTTTTTCTTATGTAGTTTATTATCAAGCCTCTAGCATATGCCTTCATTGTATCCCAAACATTCTGCATTGAAGTATCTTCTTTTTTATTCTCTTTAAAGAAAAAGGCCAATTCTTTCTCCATCCATTGTATAAAGTCCTTCTCCTTTAAAATAGTATTATTTAACGTCCATCTCGATCTTTTTTTTTGTCCCTTCCATTTAATTGTCAGTGGGTTATGATCTGCCCAAGTACTCATTTCAATGTTTATTTCTTGAACACTAGATATTAATTCTGTTGAGATCCAGATCATATCTAATCTGGACCGTGATAAATGTCTATTTGAATAGAAAGTATATTGTTTGGTTTTAGCATTTCTTTCTCTCCATATATCTTTTAAAATTAATTCATCTGTCATTTTAAAAAAGGATTTAGGAAGAGTCTTTCTATTGTGCTTTGCTGTTGGTGCTATATAGTCCAATTTATTGTCCACAATTCCATTAAAATCTCCCATCATAATTATATTAGCATAGTCCAGTCATTTTCATATGTAATTTTTTATAGAATTCTTCTTGTTTATCATTCGGAGCGTAGATTGCAGTCAAAAGTATTTTTATATTATTGTCCATTATTTCCACCATTAATATTCTTCCATCTTCATCAGCGTAAATCAATTTTGCTGGGGTGGCCTCTTTAATATATAAAACCACTCCTCTTTTCTTACATTGAGTCAGAGAATTAAATATTTTCCCTAATTTTGGCTGTACTAACAATTGTTCATGTTGCTTTTTAATGTGTACTTCTTGTAAACAAATTATGTCAAACTTTAATTTCCCTAATTTATGAAAAATCTTCCTTCTCTTAGCAGCCGAATTCAGTCCATTTATATTCATTGTAATCAGTTTTTTCTCTACCATGATTATATTTTATATTTAGGTTTAAGCGCTCTCGTAGATCTTGGTTCACGTTGTTCTTTGATATCCACCTGTCCACCTACTGCGCCTTCTTCTTTTTCAATCTCCATTTGTTCCTCTTGGAATTAAATTAATGAGACCTCTTTTTCTGCCTCTTCCTCTCTCCTTCCAAAAAATTCTGCGTAAAAAAGTTCTGCTTTCTCGATGGAATCAATTCTATGTCTCTGTTCTTGCCATGTAAACATCAGTTCTTCTGGGATCAGCCATCTGTAATTCACCTCCTTTTTCAATAGCACTTTGGTCAAAAATCGATATTCTCTTCTCATCTCTCTCACTCTTCTGGGTATTTGTTTTAAGACCAGGATTTCTTTGCCTTTATATTTCAGCGTCTTCTCTCTTGCCGCTTGTAAAATTTGTGTTTTGATGGATTTTTTGGTAAATCTGATGTGAACTTCTCTGGGTAGATTATTTCTCATCGCATATCTTGTAAAAACTCAGTATATCTCATCTACTCCATCCATCATCTTTTCCTCTGTTATTTCCAAAGCATCAGCCAGGATTTCTATCATTATCACAGCCAAATCTTGCCCTTTTTCTTCCTCTATATTTTGAAATCTGAGATAGAATTCTGACCTCTCCATTTCCCACTTCAGCATCCCACTTTTATCTTGTTCGACCACTGTTAGTCTGCTATCAATATTTCCAATCTTCTCCTCTCTTCGTTTACCTTCTTCATCTGTTGGATATTTTCCACTTTTTCATCAGTCTTCCCTGTTCTTTGTTCAATGGTGTCTGTTTTTATCTTAAGATCTTGGATGCCTTGCATAATCATCTATAAGGTTACCTTTTCTTGTTCTTTGTCTTGTTTTAACATTACCGGAATTGAACGTTGTCCTCCAGATGGTGGGGAGGAAGAAGTAGATGTAGAAGCACCCGGAGGTATGAGTTCCCTACTCATTTTAAATGATTCAAAATCTTCAAGTTTTTTCAAGTTTTAAACCAATTAGGGAAGTAGCCAATTATAATCCAGAATGGAAAGGTCCAATAATAAAAAGCCCAATAGTAAAGGGGAAAAAAGAAAAAAGAAAAGATTCTTCAGGTTCTTCCAGACCCTAATCCAATTATGAAATAATCCACAATAAAAAATAAAAATAAAAAGAAGAAGACCCAATAATAATAGTAATAAAAAAGGACAGAGCAAAAGAAAAAATTCTTCAGGTTCTTCACACCTTAATCCAACTAGGAAATCTCAGTTTTTAAAAAAGGGAACCAAAATAGTCCAAGAGCATAGATAGAAAAAGCAAAAATCCCAATGGAAAAGGAAAAAAATAAAATAAAAGTAAAAATAAAAATGAGAAATTCTAAGGCTTCCCCTTTAAAATAAAAAATAAAAATAAAGACATTGCTAAAGTAAAAATTCACAGTAATACTGGTAAGGAGGGGTGGCGGAGCTAAAAAAAGATTAAAAAGAAAGAAACAACACACTGCACTCTGTTTAATTGTCCAAGGCTCTTGTTATGACTCTCTTCCCTTCCCCACCAGCTTCAAAGCCAAACCACAGATATTTAATTGTTGATAGAAATCCAGAAGAGCACCTGTAATAATATTCTGCTGCTCTCTTCCCTCTATCTTATCAAATTAAAATGTCCTTGAGAAGGAGTCTTTCACAGTTCTCTCCACTTCAAATGAAATATTTTCAAGCCTCTAGTTGGCAGTGTTACAAAGTTTCTTAATTCTCACTTTCCCCCCTCCTCCCAGAAAAGTGTGATTAAAGTTAAAAAAAAAAAAGAATGGGAGATATATACATATATATACAAAAAGGAAAATAACCAAAGGGAGCCTCTAGCCTAAAGAAAAAATTAAAAAATCCAAAAGGAGAATAAGAAAAACATGTATATAAAAAAGAATTCAGTCTGGTTATCTACTAAGTAACAATGAAGTCCGGTAGCAAAAAAAGTAAAATAAAAATAAAACCTCGCTTTGACGTCTCCCTTAAAAAAACGCCACTTATTCAGTTATGTGAAAAATCTCACAGATTTCTTCTTATATTCAAAGTGTCCTTTCAAGCCTCAAAATATTGAAAAAAAAAAGTTTCTCACCCAGCCGACACACTTTCTCTTTCAGCCTCTTCCTTTCTGGAGCTGCCCTGACTTCAGCAGCTTGGGGGCTGCCTCTCCGCCGCCGGCAAAAGGGACTTCTCCTGGGTCAACTTTGCAGTGTCCCTGGGATCCACAGGGTATACCCCTCACAATAACCGTCCCTACAGGACGGTTTAGGTCCATTTGGACCGGCCAGGGGCGAAGATATCGGCTGCAATCTTAGAGCTCGATTGCAAGCCGTACTGTCACGGCACCAGCTCCTCCCCTCTTTGCCCCTCTTTGCCTCTTTCCTCCCCTCTTTACAATTGTTATTAATAGGGAGGATTTCAACAATCAAGATGAATATTTTACCCAGAGTCTTATTTCTGTTTCAAACAATACCAATTAGGCTTGGAAAAGACTATTTTGAGGACTTAAATAAAATTGTGTTGAAGTATATATGGCAAGGTAAGAAAGTATATATGGCAAGGTAAGAAAGCGAGGATAAAGCTAAAGCTTTTGCAAGATGCTAGAACTAGAGGAGGTTTTGGCCTGCCTAATTGGGAGCTGTACTACCAAGCTGCAAATTTGATGTGGGCTAAGGAATGGATAACATTAAGAAAGACTAGATTGTTGACACTAGAAGGTCATGACTTGTTGTTGGGTTGGCATGCTTTTTTATGGTATAAGGGAACCAAAACACAGGGTTACTTTCGAAGACATTATATACGGGAGTCTTTGTGGTTAAACTGGGAGAAGATAAAAAAACAATGTTATCTGAAAATTCCAGTTTGGTTATTGACGATAGAAGCTTTTTCTTATCCTATAATTTATAAGAAGGAACAAACAGTTAGATATGGGGAATTACTAGATGAAAAGGGTGAACTTAAATCAATACAAAACCTAGAGGAACAAGGTATAAAGATGAATTGGTTTTCATATGTGCAAATACACTCAAGGTATGATGAAGATTCCAAAACAGAGGGATTTTATGATAAACAGACTGATTTAGATAAGATCTTGACAGGTACTGATGAAAAGGTGATTAAAAAATTATATGGTTATTTATTGGGAATTAAGCTAGAGGAAGAACAAGTTAAAGAAACTATGATTGCTTGGGGGAGGAATTTTGGATATGGGATTGATGTAGAGAAATGGCAGAAACTATGGTTGCAAAATTATAAAATGACAATGTCTACAGCTTATAAAGAAAATCTGTATAAGATGTTTTACAGGTGGCATTTTCCCCCAACAAGGATAGCAAGAATGTTCAAGAATAAATCTGAAAAATGCTGGAAATGCCATCAGATACCTGGCTCATTCTACCATATGTGGTGGACTTGTGAGGATGCTAGAAAATACTGGACTAAAATCCGCATGTGGTTGGAAAAAATGGCAAAGAAACACATAGATTTGAAACCGGAGTTCTTTTTATTGGGAATCGTACCAGATTTATTTAGTAAAGACTTGAAATATCTGATTGTAAATGTATTAACTGCGGCTAGGATTGTATTTGCTAAAAATTGGAAAAATGAGAAAATCCCTTTGCAGGAAGAAATTATTAAGAAAATATTGGAATGTGCTGAGATGCTGAGGTGCTTGACATTTGAAATTAGAGAGCAAGAAGATAAACAATTTTATAAAATTTGGGACCTTCTATCAATGGTTGGATGATGAAATACAACAATAGAATATTTAGAATGTTAGATAACAAGGAATATCTTTTCTTTTTCTTTTGTTATTTGACATCATATCTATATAGTGTTTTTAGGATAGATTTGGTATGATTATATGATTTGTTATAGAATCAACTACCTAAATTATAGTTATTTCATAAAGTATGAATGAATAAAAGTATAGTCAAATGATTTTTTTTAATAATGATATGAGGATATATAAGTTTGGATTGATAATAAGAGTTATTATATAACATAACTGTAATTGAGACTACGAAATGAATGCACAAAACTGATG
>NW_020772004.1:1072-11332 GCF_900518735.1 Pseudonaja textilis | reverse complement strand
ATGTGAGTGATATTGAGTTGGCCACACCCAGCCAATAACATGACCACCAAGCCATGTCCACCCAGACACATGACCACCAAGCCATGCCCACCACCTAAGCCACACCCACAGAACCGGTTGTTAAAAAATTTGAATCCCACCCCTGGACTGTGGGGATGCTGCAACAGTCGTAAGTGGGAAAAAGGGTCATAAGTCACTTTTTTCAGTGCCATTGTAACTTTGAATGGTCACTCTACACAAGCAAAGTACCAGCAAAGGAGGGGAAAAAAAACTCCAGAGATGTTCCTGAGACAGGAAGTCTAGTCCTGCCAAGAATGTAATAAGGGTTAATGGAGAGGCAGTTTCTGTAAGCAACACCAGAATGTTTCCTTCCTGCCTTCCTTACAGGATTAGGCCAGTAATTTCTTCTAACAACCGGTTCTCTGAACTGCTTAGAATGTTAACAACTGGTTTTAGCGAATAGGTGCGAACCTTTAGAATCGCACCCCCGGCTGTGAGTGTTCAATCACTGGAGGTTTTTAAGCAGAGACTGGACCATGATTTGTCTGAAATTGGATAGGGTCTCCTACTTGAATAGGGAGTTGAAATAGGAGACCTTCAAGTTTCCTACCAACCCTGTTATTCTGTTATTTCCCCCTGCAAATTTGAAGTGTTCTGTAGTCCTAATATCTGCAGTATATAGTTAGGCAGGCAAATTTTAAATGGATCCAGGAATGATGATAATACAAACCCATGAAGTTGAGCTTGGCAGAGATTTTATTGCATGCACCAGTGGTGGCTAAACTTTTTGGGCTCCTGTGCCAAAAATTGTCTGCTCGCTGGTGTGTGCGCACTTACATGCCAGCACCCAGAAAGCGATGTGTGCCCGCCACACCTCCTGAGCATGCATGCACAATCAGCTCCCACACCCTGCTGCCCCCTTGCTGCCACCCCCCTTACCTGCACTGTACCTCACAGCTGATTTTTGATTGGTTTGAGGCCTCTAGGCAGAATAGGACCGTTTCATCACTTCCAGTATTACAGGAAGTGACAAAACGAGCCTATTTGGCCTGCAGAGGCTTTTTTCAAGCCTCTGGGGGCCAAAAAAGGCCTCAAACCAATCGAAAATCATCTGTGAGGCACATGTATGGGCAGTGAGGTAAGTTTGCCTGTGGCTTGCATGCCAGCACAAATGTGATCCGTCCGAACTTCCACCTTGTGTCGAGCCCCCTCTAGGTGATGTCGCGAGGACTCAAATGCAGCCTTGATAGCCAGCAACTCCTTTTCCCAGATAGTATAATTGCACTCGGAAGTTGTGAGCTTCCTTGAATAATATGCACATGGGAAAAGAGGTGCGCCATCCTTCGAAGATTGCAACAACACTGCCCCAATAGCTATGTTAGAGGCATCTGTCTCGACCACAAATGGACAATTCGGATCAGGATGTCTCAATATCAGTTCAGCCACAAAGGCTTCTTTAGAGTCTCAAAAGCCTGTTGCTGCGGGGGCCCCCATTGGAACTGGGCCTTCTTGTGAAAGAGCTGAGTGATGGGATCCATCAGCTTGGAAAAGTCTGGGATGAAGGTCCTATAATAATTTGCAAACCCCAAGAGACCTTGCACGTCCTTTACTCAACGAGGGGGTTCCCAACTATACAAGGCCTCTACTTTCCTTGGATCCATGGCAATGCCCTCGGGAGAGATGATATGCCCCAAAAACTCTATAGAAGTCTGGAAAAAGAGACACTTCTCCAGTTTCGCATAGAGCTTATGCTCCCGAAGACGGGGAAGTACCTGATGGACTTGATGAAGGTGGCTATCCCTGGACCGCGAGTAGATCAAAATGTCATCCATGTACACCACCACGAACCGACCCAGCATGTCCCTTAAAATGTCATTCATTAAATGCTGGAATGCCATGGGAGCGTTGGTCAATCCAAACGGCATTACGGTGTATTCAAAATGTCCGTATCGGGTGCCAAATGCTGTCTTCCACTCATCCCCCTTGCACATCCGCACCAGATTGTAGGCCCCTCGAAGATCAAGCTTGGTGAAAATAGTAGCCTCCCGCAACTGCTCCATCAACGCCAGAATGAGCAGCAAAGGATAACTATTTCTCACCATGATGGCGTTCAACCGGCAGTAGTCACAGCACAAACGTAGCTCTCCCATCTTCTTTTTTTACAAAAAGAACGGGAGCTGAAAGGGGAGACGACGATGGTCGGATAAATCCCCGAGCCAAGTTCTTATCCAGAAACTCTCAAAGAGCAGCCAATTCGGGCTCAGACATGGAATATAATCGACCCTTAGGCAGTGGAGCATCAGGTAGAAGATCCACGGGACAGTCATAGGCTTGATGCGGTGGTAACTGATCCACCTCCTTCCTGCTGAAAACATTGGAGAAGTCCGATAGCTCCGGAGGTATGGAAACAGCGGGGGCGGTGAGGTCCTGACCAGCGCAGATATGTCTCAGAGACTTGGGAAGGAAATGGCATTCTGCGCCCAAGCCACCAGAGGATCGTGCAACCTTAGCCAAGACATGCCAAGAACCAAAGGGAGATGGAGGTCCGAAGTGATATAGAAATTTATCGCTTCCTCATGATCCCCTATAACCATACTCAATGGCTGGGTGGCAAAACGAATGGGCCCAGACCGAAGCTCATGCCCATCAACGGTTTCCACCTTGATGGGTGGATCCACAGCAACCAAAGGGACCTCAAAGTGCGTTGCAAAGGCCCGGTCCATAAAACTAGTAGTAGACCCTGAGTCCAACCAATGCCACCGCTGGAATCCCCTCCTTCCGGGACTGTAAGAAAATGTGGGTGTCCAACAGTAAATGCCGAGGAGGGCCAGAGTTCACCTCAGCAACTTGGGGTGGTGGTGTGAGATGTGCCCGACCTAGGGTTTCCCCGAGGTCGAGTCTACCCCATTTCCCAACGAGCCAGGAGTAGATTCAGGAACTGGTCTTTGGGTACCTCTCCATTTGCAAGAATTGGCAAAATGTCCCGGTCCCCGACAATAAAGGCACAAGCCTTCCTGAAACCTTTGCGAGCGTTCTTGCACCGTCAACCGAGGGCGGAGTGCACCCAACTCCATTGGCCCCTCAGTCCTGGTCGTAGTTTTATAAACTTCCAATGGCATGGTTTGCGAACGTGAATGAGAAGGCAGTTCCACAACTGGCCATCTGCTCCTGCACTGTTGTAAACGGGCTTCAATATGCAAGCACTGTACCACTAGCGCATCCAAGGTTAAAGCCCGCTCCATATGCACTAACTCGTCTTTGATGTTATCTGCCAAGCCCTCCTGAAAAGCATCCATGTGGGCTGACTCATTCCAAGTAGAATCCATGCAGAGCAGACGAAACTCTGCAATATATTCTTGCAGAGGATGTTTCCCCTGACAAATGTCTCACAAACATCTAGCCACGGTTTGAGTCTTAATAGGGTTTTCAAACATGACACGCAATTGCTGCTGGAAACCCTGAAAATCATCCAACAAAGGGCTATCTTGTGTCAACAAAGGAGTAGCCCATTTGGCAGCCTGTCCAGATAAGAGGCTACTAATAAACCCCACCTTAGCCCGGTCATTAGGAAAGTCTTCAGGCCGCAAGGTAATAAATCATTGGCACTGTCCCATAAATGCCAGGAACATATCAGTCTGTCCCGAGAATATATCCAGCATAGATACCGGGCTTTTCCTAAAGGGAGGGGCTGAATGAGCAGCAGGAGTTTGTAAATTTGAAACATGGTTTACCAACTGTGTTACCTGGTGTTGGAGGACCTGGTGATTTTGTAGCAGTTGGTCTATTTGTTGCTGTTGCTGCTCCACCAAATGCTGTAGTTGAGCTTGGTCCATCTTGGTATGAAGATGGTTTGTATGGCCAGAAGCAAAAATGTTATGTCTCACCTGTATCCACAGGTGAGCAATCAAAATTCTAAAGTTCCAAAAATATAAGCAACCAAAAACAAACCCCAACAAAGATAACTGCTGAGGTTTTTCCAGTCCTCAGCAGTAATTCTGAAATCTGTATGGCAATCCCGAAGTGCCTATGAATCACAATGCCTTAGCGAATCTTGACAGTACTTTCGCTCCAACAATACACTTTGCTTCTGGCAAATTTCTCAAGTCAATCCGTTTCCTTTTATCCCCTAAATGGGGCGTGTTAGTCTCATTAATTAATCACTGGCTTGATGCTTCTTTCCCAATTGAGATTGATGTCTCAATCTCCATCTATTTCTCATGTCAAGCCAAGATCCCTCAAAGTCCTCCTCCTCACTTGAAACCTCTCGCACATTTTCCTGATTATCTGTTCCCGGCTGCTGTGTAATCAGAGAGGGAGATTCGGGGGAGGACTCTAACACCTTCAATAAATCAGGTTCATCTCTCATAGCTAAGTCCACTTCCTCATCCTGGCTACCTTCAAAATCACTCAACAATGCAGGCTCAAATCTCAGTGTCAGATCCTCTTCACTCGAGCTCACATCTGCTGATGGACCAGATTCAAATTCCGGAGTCACAACAGGGCTATAGTTGTTTGGTGAGAAATTTGGCTAGATTTTGTAGAGGCGAGCCTATGGAGCTGACTATTGGTCTAAGTGGGGTTTCTTCTTTGTGTATCTTGGGGAGACCATAAAGCCTAGGGCATCTGGATGATTTCTCTCTGGGTATGATTCTTTGCTGGATTTCTTTGCTGAGGCTTTTATTTTGGATCTGGTGGTTTTTTCTAGGTAGGTGGTGGGGTCTGTGTTTAGGGGTTTGTATGTGGGGTTTTGGAGTAGTTTGGTTAACTTGATTTGGTACTCAGATGTGTTCATCATCCAGATGCCCTAAGCTTTTTTTTTTATATATATAAATTTTTTTTATTTTTTAATAACAAGATAAACATAAGCATACATAACAAGATAAACATAAACATAGCACAAAAAACATAAAAATATCCTTCTTCATGAATTTACATACAGTGCATCGATTGGTTTACCACTTTTTTTTGTGCATCCATTTCCTAGTCACTAGTATAATTATATTACATAATAGCTCATATTATCAATCAATAATTGTATAACCTAATATCATCACTAAAAAAATTGTTTATCTATAATTTTGTTAATTCATATTTTAACGAGATAACTATAGTTTACTTAATTTATTTTGCAATAAATCATAAGACCATACCAAATCTACCTTAATAATGTTTTATAAAGATAATATCAAGAAAAAAAATTTTTTTTATGCTAAATCTGAATATTCTATCATTATGTTTTATTATCTAACCATTGATAAAAAAGATCCCAAACTTCATAAAATTGTTTATCTTCTTGTTCTCTGATTTCAAATGTCAATTTACTCATTTCAGCACAATCCAATATTTTCTTAATATTTTCTTCTTCTGATGGAGTTTTCTCACTCTTCCAGTTCTTAGCAAATACAATCCTAGCCGCTGTTAATATATTTACAATCAAATACTTCAAATTTCTATTATATATATCAGGTAAGATTCCCAATAAAAAAATCTCTGGTTTCAAGTCTATATGTGTCTTTGTCATTTTTTCCAACCATATGCGAATTTTAGTCCAATATTTTCTAGCGTCCTCACAAGTCCACCACATATGGTAGTATGAGCCAGGTATCTGATGACATTTCCAACATTTTTCAGATTTGTTCTTAAAAATTCTTGCAATTCTTGTCGGGGGAAAATGCCACCTGTAAAACATCTTATACAAGTTTTCTTTATAAGCTGTTGACATTGTCATTTTATAATTTTGAGACCACAATTTTTCCCATTTCTCCAAATCAATCCCATATCCAAAATTCTTCCCCCAAACAATCATCGTTTCTTTAACTTGTTCCTCCTCTAATAAAATTTCCAACAAATAAGTGTATAATTTTTTAATCATTTTTTCATCAGTACCTGTCAAGATCCTGTCTAGATCAGTCAATTTATCATAAAATCCCTCCGCTTTAGAATCTATAAGATACCTTGAATGTATTTGCGCATATGAAAACCAATTCATCTTTATGCCTTGTTATTCTAGTTTTTGCATTGTTTTAAGTTCACTCTTTTCATCCAATATTTCCCCATATCTAACTGTTTGCTCCTTCTCATATATTATAGGATAAGAAAAAGCTTCAATAGTTGATAACCAGACTGGGATTTTCAAATAACATTTTCTCTTAATTTTCTCCCAATTCAACCATAAAGACTCCCTATATAATGCCTTCTAAAATAGCCCTGCGATTTAGTTCCCTTATACCACAGAAAAGCATGCCATCCCAGTAATAAATCATGCCCCTCTAGTGTCAACAATCTAGTCTTTCTTAATGTTATCCAATCTTTAACCCACATTAAATTTGCAGCTTGGTAATACAACTCCCAATTCGGAAGGCCAAAACCTCCTCTAGTTCTAGCATCTTGCAGAAGTTTTAATTTTATTCTGGCTTTCTTACCTTGCCATATAAACTTCAACACAATTTTATTTAATTCTTCAAAGTAATCTTTACTAAGCCTGATCGGTATGGTTTGGAATAAATATAAAATTCTGGGTAAAATATTCATCTTGATTGTTGAGATTCTACCTATAAATGACAATTGTAGATTTTCCCATTTTTTCAAATCAGATGCTATCTGTTGTTTAAGTTTAATATAGTTATTCTCTTTCAATGTAGTACATCTTGACGTCAAATATATCCCCAGATATTTAACCTTATTCGTAACTTGAATTTTCAATAAATCTGCCAGTTCATCTCTTTGTTTTAATAACATATTCTTTGTCAAGATCTTTGTTTTATCTTTGTTTATTTTCAAGCCGGCCATCTCACCATAAATCTCTATCTTTTCCAGTAGCTTTAAAGCTGTTCCTAGAGGATCTTCCAAAATAAAAACCAAATCATCCGCAAAGGCTTGCAATTTAAATTCCTCCTTCTTAATTTTCATTCCTTTTATAGTTGGATCCTCTCTAATGTTTCTATTCAGCACTTCCAAAGTCAATACAAATAACAAAGGTGATAATGGGCAACCTTGTCTTGTGCCTTTTCTTATATTAATAGAATCTGTAAAATCTCCCTCTATCATCACTCTTGCCGTTTGTTTGTCATATATGGCTTCTATTGCTTGAATAAATTTTCTAGCAAAGCCCATCTGTTCCAATAACAAAAACATGAATCTCCAATTCACATTATCAAATGCTTTTTGGGCATCTAAAAATACCAAAGCCATTTATTTTTCAGGGTGTGCCTCGTAATATTCCAAAGTATCCAGAATTACCCTCATATTATCCCTAATTTGTCTCCTTGGCAGGAATCCATTCTGGTCAGGATGAATAAAGTTATTTAGGTATCTTTTGAGCCTTTCTGCCAAGATGGAAGCAAAGATTTTGTAATCTGCATTCAGTAAAGAAATAGGTCTATAGTTCTTAATTTGTGATGGATCGGCCCCTTCTTTTGGAATAAGTGTGATATAAGCTTCTGACCATGTTTTGGGTATTTTCTTATTTAACATGGCTTCATTCATAACTTCTAACAATGGAGTGCTCAACGATTCTTGTAATGTTTTATAAAATTCTGCCGGGAGCCCATCTGGGCCTGGTGCTTTTCCATTATTCTGCCTATTAAATGCTTCCGTTAGTTCCATCATTGTTATGGTACTTTCTAACATTTTTTCAGTCTCTTCAGATATCTTGGGTAGGTTAGCATTTTGTAGATAAAGCTTAATTCTTTCCTTATCAAAATCCTCCTGTTTATATAATTGTCCATAAAAGTCTTGGATAATTGTCTTTTTCTCCTTATTACCATAACACATTTGGCCTTGATCATCTATATTAACTGTACTATTTTCCTAGATTCTTTCTCCTTTCTCAATTTGTATGCTAGCCATCTACCTGGTTTATTTGCATCTTCAAAATAGTTCTGTTTAGCACTTCTAATTTTTTGTGCCAATTCTTCTTTCTCCGCCTGACCCATCTTATGTTTAATTATATCCATTTTGAATTTAATATCTTTTTTCTGTGGCATATTCTGCAATTCTTTTTCCAGTTTTTTATAATCATCTTCTAAAGCTTTAATAGTTTGCCTCTTCCTAATATTCTTTTTCTTTGTATAATCCATTATTAATCCTCTCGCATATGCCTTCATTGTATCCCAAACATTCTGCATTGAAGTATCTTCTTTTTTATTTTCAATGAAAAAGAAGGCCAATTCTTTGCCCATCCATTGTGTAAAGTCTTTTTCCTTTAAGATAGCATTGTTTAATGTCCATCTAGATCTTCTTCTTTGTCCTTTCCATTTAATTGTCATAGGGTTATGGTCTGCCCATATACCCTTTTCTATATTTATTTCTTGAATGTTAGATATTAGTTCTGATGAGGTCCAAATCATATCTATTCTGGACCATGATAAATGTCTATTTGAATAAAAAGTATATTGCTGCGTTTTACCATTTCTTTCTCTCCATATATCTTTTAAATTTAATTCATCTACCATTTTAAAAAAGGATTTAGGGAGAGTCTTTCTATTTTGTTTTAATGCTGTCGCTGTATAGTCCAATTTATTATCTACAATTCCATTAAAATCTCCCATCATAATTATATTGACATGGTCCAGTCCAATTGATTTCATATGTAACTTTTTATAAAATTCTTCTTGTTTATCGTTCAGAGCATAAATTGCAACAAGTAGTATTTTTATATTGTTATCCACTATTTCAACCATTAATACTCTTCCATCTTCATCAGTATAAACCAATTTTGCTGCAATAGTTTTTTTAATATACAGGACCACTCCTCTTTTCTTACAGTTAGTCAAGGAAGTAAAAATTTTCCCAAGTTTTGGTCTTACCAATAATCGTTGATGTTGTTTTTTAATATGTACTTCTTGTAGGCAAATTATATCAAATTTTGACTTCTCTAATTTATGAAAGATTTTTCTTCTTTTAATAGCTGAGTTCAATCCATTTATATTCATAGAAATCAATTTTTTTTCCTCCATGGTTATGTTTTATATTTAGGTCTAACAGTTCTTATAGATCTTACTTCACGTTGTTCTTTGGTCTCCATTTGTCCACCTACCGCATCTTCTTCTTTCCCCGTTCTCATCTGGTCTTCTTGAGGCTCAATTGAAATGGTCTCTTTTTCTGTCTCTATTTCTCTTCTTCCAAAAAATTCATTGTGGAATATTTCTGCTTTCTCAATTGAGTTGATTCTGTGTCTCTGTTCTTGCCATATAAACATTAATCCTTCTGGGATCAACCATCTATAATTCACGTCTTTTTCCAATAATTTTTTGGTCAAAAATCGATATTCTCTTCTCATCTCTCTCACTCTTCTGGGCACTTGTTTTAAAACCATACTCTCTTTACCTTTATACTTCAACCCCTTATCTCTTGAGACTTGTAATATTTGTGTTTTAATAGTCTTTTTAGTAAATCTGACATGGATCTCCCTTGGTAGCTTATTCCTCATCGCATATCTTGTGAAAACGCGATATATCTCATCTACTCCGTCCATCATCTTTTCCTCTGTTATCTCCAAAGCTCCAGCCAGAATTTCTATCATTACAGCCGCCAAATCTTGTCCTTTTTCTTCCTCAATATTTTGAAATCTGAGATAGAATTCTGACCTATCCACCTCCCACTTCAACATCCCAGTTATATCTTGTTGCACCGTTGTTAATTTGCTAACAATATTTCCAATTGTCTCATCTCTTTGTTTATCTTTCTCCTCAATTTTTTGGAGTCTCTCCTCCTGTTTCGCCATCATTTGTTGGAAATTTTCAATTTTTTCATCAGTCTTTGCAATTCTTTGTTCAATACTCTCTGTTCTTTGGTCAATACTTGTTTTGAGTTCTTGTATTCCTTGTATAATCGTCGCTAGAACCATTTGTACTTTATCTTGCTTTGCCATTATTGATAGTCGTCCTCCAGTTGATGGAGAAGCAGGAGCAGAAGTTGAACTGCCAGAAGGTAAAGTTTTCTTACTCATTTGAATAACTCAGGATCTTTAAGCTCCTTTAATCCAATTAATAGGGTAGCCAATTATAATCCAATTGGGAAGAAGAAATACATTTTTAAAAAAAGCCAGTAAAAAATACAGAATCCAGGATTAAAAAGAGAAGGAGAAAAAGAAGATTAAAAAGAAAAAGGAGGAGATTCTTCAGGTTCTTCTAAACCTTAATCCTATTGTAGAATAGTCAATTATGATTCAAAAATAAAAATTAAGAATAGTAAAAAAGAAAAAGAGAGTAAGACCCAATAATATTAAAAAGCAGTGATCAAAAAAAAAAAAAAAGAAAA
>NW_020772003.1:1072-11332 GCF_900518735.1 Pseudonaja textilis | reverse complement strand
ATGTGAGTGATATTGAGTTGGCCACACCCAGCCAATAACATGACCACCAAGCCATGTCCACCCAGACACATGACCACCAAGCCATGCCCACCACCTAAGCCACACCCACAGAACCGGTTGTTAAAAAATTTGAATCCCACCCCTGGACTGTGGGGATGCTGCAACAGTCGTAAGTGGGAAAAAGGGTCATAAGTCACTTTTTTCAGTGCCATTGTAACTTTGAATGGTCACTCTACACAAGCAAAGTACCAGCAAAGGAGGGGAAAAAAAACTCCAGAGATGTTCCTGAGACAGGCAGTCTAGTCCTGCCAAGAATGTAATAAGGGTTAATGGAGAGGCAGTTTCTGTAAGCAACACCAGAATGTTTCCTTCCTGCCTTCCTTACAGGATTAGGCCAGTAATTTCTTCTAACAACCGGTTCTCTGAACTGCTTAGAATGTTAACAACTGGTTTTAGCGAATAGGTGCGAACCTTTAGAATCGCACCCCCGGCTGTGAGTGTTCAATCACTGGAGGTTTTTAAGCAGAGACTGGACCATGATTTGTCTGAAATTGGATAGGGTCTCCTACTTGAATAGGGAGTTGAAATAGGAGACCTTCAAGTTTCCTACCAACCCTGTTATTCTGTTATTTCCCCCTGCAAATTTGAAGTGTTCTGTAGTCCTAATATCTGCAGTATATAGTTAGGCAGGCAAATTTTAAATGGATCCAGGAATGATGATAATACAAACCCATGAAGTTGAGCTTGGCAGAGATTTTATTGCATGCACCAGTGGTGGCTAAACTTTTTGGGCTCCTGTGCCAAAAATTGTCTGCTCGCTGGTGTGTGCGCACTTACATGCCAGCACCCAGAAAGCGATGTGTGCCCGCCACACCTCCTGAGCATGCATGCACAATCAGCTCCCACACCCTGCTGCCCCCTTGCTGCCACCCCCCTTACCTGCACTGTACCTCACAGCTGATTTTTGATTGGTTTGAGGCCTCTAGGCAGAATAGGACCGTTTCATCACTTCCAGTATTACAGGAAGTGACAAAACGAGCCTATTTGGCCTGCAGAGGCTTTTTTCAAGCCTCTGGGGGCCAAAAAAGGCCTCAAACCAATCGAAAATCATCTGTGAGGCACATGTATGGGCAGTGAGGTAAGTTTGCCTGTGGCTTGCATGCCAGCACAAATGTGATCCGTCCGAACTTCCACCTTGTGTCGAGCCCCCTCTAGGTGATGTCGCGAGGACTCAAATGCAGCCTTGATAGCCAGCAACTCCTTTTCCCAGATAGTATAATTGCACTCGGAAGTTGTGAGCTTCCTTGAATAATATGCACATGGGAAAAGAGGTGCGCCATCCTTCGAAGATTGCAACAACACTGCCCCAATAGCTATGTTAGAGGCATCTGTCTCGACCACAAATGGACAATTCGGATCAGGATGTCTCAATATCAGTTCAGCCACAAAGGCTTCTTTAGAGTCTCAAAAGCCTGTTGCTGCGGGGGCCCCCATTGGAACTGGGCCTTCTTGTGAAAGAGCTGAGTGATGGGATCCATCAGCTTGGAAAAGTCTGGGATGAAGGTCCTATAATAATTTGCAAACCCCAAGAGACCTTGCACGTCCTTTACTCAACGAGGGGGTTCCCAACTATACAAGGCCTCTACTTTCCTTGGATCCATGGCAATGCCCTCGGGAGAGATGATATGCCCCAAAAACTCTATAGAAGTCTGGAAAAAGAGACACTTCTCCAGTTTCGCATAGAGCTTATGCTCCCGAAGACGGGGAAGTACCTGATGGACTTGATGAAGGTGGCTATCCCTGGACCGCGAGTAGATCAAAATGTCATCCATGTACACCACCACGAACCGACCCAGCATGTCCCTTAAAATGTCATTCATTAAATGCTGGAATGCCATGGGAGCGTTGGTCAATCCAAACGGCATTACGGTGTATTCAAAATGTCCGTATCGGGTGCCAAATGCTGTCTTCCACTCATCCCCCTTGCACATCCGCACCAGATTGTAGGCCCCTCGAAGATCAAGCTTGGTGAAAATAGTAGCCTCCCGCAACTGCTCCATCAACGCCAGAATGAGCAGCAAAGGATAACTATTTCTCACCATGATGGCGTTCAACCGGCAGTAGTCACAGCACAAACGTAGCTCTCCCATCTTCTTTTTTTACAAAAAGAACGGGAGCTGAAAGGGGAGACGACGATGGTCGGATAAATCCCCGAGCCAAGTTCTTATCCAGAAACTCTCAAAGAGCAGCCAATTCGGGCTCAGACATGGAATATAATCGACCCTTAGGCAGTGGAGCATCAGGTAGAAGATCCACGGGACAGTCATAGGCTTGATGCGGTGGTAACTGATCCACCTCCTTCCTGCTGAAAACATTGGAGAAGTCCGATAGCTCCGGAGGTATGGAAACAGCGGGGGCGGTGAGGTCCTGACCAGCGCAGATATGTCTCAGAGACTTGGGAAGGAAATGGCATTCTGCGCCCAAGCCACCAGAGGATCGTGCAACCTTAGCCAAGACATGCCAAGAACCAAAGGGAGATGGAGGTCCGAAGTGATATAGAAATTTATCGCTTCCTCATGATCCCCTATAACCATACTCAATGGCTGGGTGGCAAAACGAATGGGCCCAGACCGAAGCTCATGCCCATCAACGGTTTCCACCTTGATGGGTGGATCCACAGCAACCAAAGGGACCTCAAAGTGCGTTGCAAAGGCCCGGTCCATAAAACTAGTAGTAGACCCTGAGTCCAACCAATGCCACCGCTGGAATCCCCTCCTTCCGGGACTGTAAGAAAATGTGGGTGTCCAACAGTAAATGCCGAGGAGGGCCAGAGTTCACCTCAGCAACTTGGGGTGGTGGTGTGAGATGTGCCCGACCTAGGGTTTCCCCGAGGTCGAGTCTACCCCATTTCCCAACGAGCCAGGAGTAGATTCAGGAACTGGTCTTTGGGTACCTCTCCATTTGCAAGAATTGGCAAAATGTCCCGGTCCCCGACAATAAAGGCACAAGCCTTCCTGAAACCTTTGCGAGCGTTCTTGCACCGTCAACCGAGGGCGGAGTGCACCCAACTCCATTGGCCCCTCAGTCCTGGTCGTAGTTTTATAAACTTCCAATGGCATGGTTTGCGAACGTGAATGAGAAGGCAGTTCCACAACTGGCCATCTGCTCCTGCACTGTTGTAAACGGGCTTCAATATGCAAGCACTGTACCACTAGCGCATCCAAGGTTAAAGCCCGCTCCATATGCACTAACTCGTCTTTGATGTTATCTGCCAAGCCCTCCTGAAAAGCATCCATGTGGGCTGACTCATTCCAAGTAGAATCCATGCAGAGCAGACGAAACTCTGCAATATATTCTTGCAGAGGATGTTTCCCCTGACAAATGTCTCACAAACATCTAGCCACGGTTTGAGTCTTAATAGGGTTTTCAAACATGACACGCAATTGCTGCTGGAAACCCTGAAAATCATCCAACAAAGGGCTATCTTGTGTCAACAAAGGAGTAGCCCATTTGGCAGCCTGTCCAGATAAGAGGCTACTAATAAACCCCACCTTAGCCCGGTCATTAGGAAAGTCTTCAGGCCGCAAGGTAATAAATCATTGGCACTGTCCCATAAATGCCAGGAACATATCAGTCTGTCCCGAGAATATATCCAGCATAGATACCGGGCTTTTCCTAAAGGGAGGGGCTGAATGAGCAGCAGGAGTTTGTAAATTTGAAACATGGTTTACCAACTGTGTTACCTGGTGTTGGAGGACCTGGTGATTTTGTAGCAGTTGGTCTATTTGTTGCTGTTGCTGCTCCACCAAATGCTGTAGTTGAGCTTGGTCCATCTTGGTATGAAGATGGTTTGTATGGCCAGAAGCAAAAATGTTATGTCTCACCTGTATCCACAGGTGAGCAATCAAAATTCTAAAGTTCCAAAAATATAAGCAACCAAAAACAAACCCCAACAAAGATAACTGCTGAGGTTTTTCCAGTCCTCAGCAGTAATTCTGAAATCTGTATGGCAATCCCGAAGTGCCTATGAATCACAATGCCTTAGCGAATCTTGACAGTACTTTCGCTCCAACAATACACTTTGCTTCTGGCAAATTTCTCAAGTCAATCCGTTTCCTTTTATCCCCTAAATGGGGCGTGTTAGTCTCATTAATTAATCACTGGCTTGATGCTTCTTTCCCAATTGAGATTGATGTCTCAATCTCCATCTATTTCTCATGTCAAGCCAAGATCCCTCAAAGTCCTCCTCCTCACTTGAAACCTCTCGCACATTTTCCTGATTATCTGTTCCCGGCTGCTGTGTAATCAGAGAGGGAGATTCGGGGGAGGACTCTAACACCTTCAATAAATCAGGTTCATCTCTCATAGCTAAGTCCACTTCCTCATCCTGGCTACCTTCAAAATCACTCAACAATGCAGGCTCAAATCTCAGTGTCAGATCCTCTTCACTCGAGCTCACATCTGCTGATGGACCAGATTCAAATTCCGGAGTCACAACAGGGCTATAGTTGTTTGGTGAGAAATTTGGCTAGATTTTGTAGAGGCGAGCCTATGGAGCTGACTATTGGTCTAAGTGGGGTTTCTTCTTTGTGTATCTTGGGGAGACCATAAAGCCTAGGGCATCTGGATGATTTCTCTCTGGGTATGATTCTTTGCTGGATTTCTTTGCTGAGGCTTTTATTTTGGATCTGGTGGTTTTTTCTAGGTAGGTGGTGGGGTCTGTGTTTAGGGGTTTGTATGTGGGGTTTTGGAGTAGTTTGGTTAACTTGATTTGGTACTCAGATGTGTTCATCATCCAGATGCCCTAAGCTTTTTTTTTTATATATATAAATTTTTTTTATTTTTTAATAACAAGATAAACATAAGCATACATAACAAGATAAACATAAACATAGCACAAAAAACATAAAAATATCCTTCTTCATGAATTTACATACAGTGCATCGATTGGTTTACCACTTTTTTTTGTGCATCCATTTCCTAGTCACTAGTATAATTATATTACATAATAGCTCATATTATCAATCAATAATTGTATAACCTAATATCATCACTAAAAAAATTGTTTATCTATAATTTTGTTAATTCATATTTTAACGAGATAACTATAGTTTACTTAATTTATTTTGCAATAAATCATAAGACCATACCAAATCTACCTTAATAATGTTTTATAAAGATAATATCAAGAAAAAAAATTTTTTTTATGCTAAATCTGAATATTCTATCATTATGTTTTATTATCTAACCATTGATAAAAAAGATCCCAAACTTCATAAAATTGTTTATCTTCTTGTTCTCTGATTTCAAATGTCAATTTACTCATTTCAGCACAATCCAATATTTTCTTAATATTTTCTTCTTCTGATGGAGTTTTCTCACTCTTCCAGTTCTTAGCAAATACAATCCTAGCCGCTGTTAATATATTTACAATCAAATACTTCAAATTTCTATTATATATATCAGGTAAGATTCCCAATAAAAAAATCTCTGGTTTCAAGTCTATATGTGTCTTTGTCATTTTTTCCAACCATATGCGAATTTTAGTCCAATATTTTCTAGCGTCCTCACAAGTCCACCACATATGGTAGTATGAGCCAGGTATCTGATGACATTTCCAACATTTTTCAGATTTGTTCTTAAAAATTCTTGCAATTCTTGTCGGGGGAAAATGCCACCTGTAAAACATCTTATACAAGTTTTCTTTATAAGCTGTTGACATTGTCATTTTATAATTTTGAGACCACAATTTTTCCCATTTCTCCAAATCAATCCCATATCCAAAATTCTTCCCCCAAACAATCATCGTTTCTTTAACTTGTTCCTCCTCTAATAAAATTTCCAACAAATAAGTGTATAATTTTTTAATCATTTTTTCATCAGTACCTGTCAAGATCCTGTCTAGATCAGTCAATTTATCATAAAATCCCTCCGCTTTAGAATCTATAAGATACCTTGAATGTATTTGCGCATATGAAAACCAATTCATCTTTATGCCTTGTTATTCTAGTTTTTGCATTGTTTTAAGTTCACTCTTTTCATCCAATATTTCCCCATATCTAACTGTTTGCTCCTTCTCATATATTATAGGATAAGAAAAAGCTTCAATAGTTGATAACCAGACTGGGATTTTCAAATAACATTTTCTCTTAATTTTCTCCCAATTCAACCATAAAGACTCCCTATATAATGCCTTCTAAAATAGCCCTGCGATTTAGTTCCCTTATACCACAGAAAAGCATGCCATCCCAGTAATAAATCATGCCCCTCTAGTGTCAACAATCTAGTCTTTCTTAATGTTATCCAATCTTTAACCCACATTAAATTTGCAGCTTGGTAATACAACTCCCAATTCGGAAGGCCAAAACCTCCTCTAGTTCTAGCATCTTGCAGAAGTTTTAATTTTATTCTGGCTTTCTTACCTTGCCATATAAACTTCAACACAATTTTATTTAATTCTTCAAAGTAATCTTTACTAAGCCTGATCGGTATGGTTTGGAATAAATATAAAATTCTGGGTAAAATATTCATCTTGATTGTTGAGATTCTACCTATAAATGACAATTGTAGATTTTCCCATTTTTTCAAATCAGATGCTATCTGTTGTTTAAGTTTAATATAGTTATTCTCTTTCAATGTAGTACATCTTGACGTCAAATATATCCCCAGATATTTAACCTTATTCGTAACTTGAATTTTCAATAAATCTGCCAGTTCATCTCTTTGTTTTAATAACATATTCTTTGTCAAGATCTTTGTTTTATCTTTGTTTATTTTCAAGCCGGCCATCTCACCATAAATCTCTATCTTTTCCAGTAGCTTTAAAGCTGTTCCTAGAGGATCTTCCAAAATAAAAACCAAATCATCCGCAAAGGCTTGCAATTTAAATTCCTCCTTCTTAATTTTCATTCCTTTTATAGTTGGATCCTCTCTAATGTTTCTATTCAGCACTTCCAAAGTCAATACAAATAACAAAGGTGATAATGGGCAACCTTGTCTTGTGCCTTTTCTTATATTAATAGAATCTGTAAAATCTCCCTCTATCATCACTCTTGCCGTTTGTTTGTCATATATGGCTTCTATTGCTTGAATAAATTTTCTAGCAAAGCCCATCTGTTCCAATAACAAAAACATGAATCTCCAATTCACATTATCAAATGCTTTTTGGGCATCTAAAAATACCAAAGCCATTTATTTTTCAGGGTGTGCCTCGTAATATTCCAAAGTATCCAGAATTACCCTCATATTATCCCTAATTTGTCTCCTTGGCAGGAATCCATTCTGGTCAGGATGAATAAAGTTATTTAGGTATCTTTTGAGCCTTTCTGCCAAGATGGAAGCAAAGATTTTGTAATCTGCATTCAGTAAAGAAATAGGTCTATAGTTCTTAATTTGTGATGGATCGGCCCCTTCTTTTGGAATAAGTGTGATATAAGCTTCTGACCATGTTTTGGGTATTTTCTTATTTAACATGGCTTCATTCATAACTTCTAACAATGGAGTGCTCAACGATTCTTGTAATGTTTTATAAAATTCTGCCGGGAGCCCATCTGGGCCTGGTGCTTTTCCATTATTCTGCCTATTAAATGCTTCCGTTAGTTCCATCATTGTTATGGTACTTTCTAACATTTTTTCAGTCTCTTCAGATATCTTGGGTAGGTTAGCATTTTGTAGATAAAGCTTAATTCTTTCCTTATCAAAATCCTCCTGTTTATATAATTGTCCATAAAAGTCTTGGATAATTGTCTTTTTCTCCTTATTACCATAACACATTTGGCCTTGATCATCTATATTAACTGTACTATTTTCCTAGATTCTTTCTCCTTTCTCAATTTGTATGCTAGCCATCTACCTGGTTTATTTGCATCTTCAAAATAGTTCTGTTTAGCACTTCTAATTTTTTGTGCCAATTCTTCTTTCTCCGCCTGACCCATCTTATGTTTAATTATATCCATTTTGAATTTAATATCTTTTTTCTGTGGCATATTCTGCAATTCTTTTTCCAGTTTTTTATAATCATCTTCTAAAGCTTTAATAGTTTGCCTCTTCCTAATATTCTTTTTCTTTGTATAATCCATTATTAATCCTCTCGCATATGCCTTCATTGTATCCCAAACATTCTGCATTGAAGTATCTTCTTTTTTATTTTCAATGAAAAAGAAGGCCAATTCTTTGCCCATCCATTGTGTAAAGTCTTTTTCCTTTAAGATAGCATTGTTTAATGTCCATCTAGATCTTCTTCTTTGTCCTTTCCATTTAATTGTCATAGGGTTATGGTCTGCCCATATACCCTTTTCTATATTTATTTCTTGAATGTTAGATATTAGTTCTGATGAGGTCCAAATCATATCTATTCTGGACCATGATAAATGTCTATTTGAATAAAAAGTATATTGCTGCGTTTTACCATTTCTTTCTCTCCATATATCTTTTAAATTTAATTCATCTACCATTTTAAAAAAGGATTTAGGGAGAGTCTTTCTATTTTGTTTTAATGCTGTCGCTGTATAGTCCAATTTATTATCTACAATTCCATTAAAATCTCCCATCATAATTATATTGACATGGTCCAGTCCAATTGATTTCATATGTAACTTTTTATAAAATTCTTCTTGTTTATCGTTCAGAGCATAAATTGCAACAAGTAGTATTTTTATATTGTTATCCACTATTTCAACCATTAATACTCTTCCATCTTCATCAGTATAAACCAATTTTGCTGCAATAGTTTTTTTAATATACAGGACCACTCCTCTTTTCTTACAGTTAGTCAAGGAAGTAAAAATTTTCCCAAGTTTTGGTCTTACCAATAATCGTTGATGTTGTTTTTTAATATGTACTTCTTGTAGGCAAATTATATCAAATTTTGACTTCTCTAATTTATGAAAGATTTTTCTTCTTTTAATAGCTGAGTTCAATCCATTTATATTCATAGAAATCAATTTTTTTTCCTCCATGGTTATGTTTTATATTTAGGTCTAACAGTTCTTATAGATCTTACTTCACGTTGTTCTTTGGTCTCCATTTGTCCACCTACCGCATCTTCTTCTTTCCCCGTTCTCATCTGGTCTTCTTGAGGCTCAATTGAAATGGTCTCTTTTTCTGTCTCTATTTCTCTTCTTCCAAAAAATTCATTGTGGAATATTTCTGCTTTCTCAATTGAGTTGATTCTGTGTCTCTGTTCTTGCCATATAAACATTAATCCTTCTGGGATCAACCATCTATAATTCACGTCTTTTTCCAATAATTTTTTGGTCAAAAATCGATATTCTCTTCTCATCTCTCTCACTCTTCTGGGCACTTGTTTTAAAACCATACTCTCTTTACCTTTATACTTCAACCCCTTATCTCTTGAGACTTGTAATATTTGTGTTTTAATAGTCTTTTTAGTAAATCTGACATGGATCTCCCTTGGTAGCTTATTCCTCATCGCATATCTTGTGAAAACGCGATATATCTCATCTACTCCGTCCATCATCTTTTCCTCTGTTATCTCCAAAGCTCCAGCCAGAATTTCTATCATTACAGCCGCCAAATCTTGTCCTTTTTCTTCCTCAATATTTTGAAATCTGAGATAGAATTCTGACCTATCCACCTCCCACTTCAACATCCCAGTTATATCTTGTTGCACCGTTGTTAATTTGCTAACAATATTTCCAATTGTCTCATCTCTTTGTTTATCTTTCTCCTCAATTTTTTGGAGTCTCTCCTCCTGTTTCGCCATCATTTGTTGGAAATTTTCAATTTTTTCATCAGTCTTTGCAATTCTTTGTTCAATACTCTCTGTTCTTTGGTCAATACTTGTTTTGAGTTCTTGTATTCCTTGTATAATCGTCGCTAGAACCATTTGTACTTTATCTTGCTTTGCCATTATTGATAGTCGTCCTCCAGTTGATGGAGAAGCAGGAGCAGAAGTTGAACTGCCAGAAGGTAAAGTTTTCTTACTCATTTGAATAACTCAGGATCTTTAAGCTCCTTTAATCCAATTAATAGGGTAGCCAATTATAATCCAATTGGGAAGAAGAAATACATTTTTAAAAAAAGCCAGTAAAAAATACAGAATCCAGGATTAAAAAGAGAAGGAGAAAAAGAAGATTAAAAAGAAAAAGGAGGAGATTCTTCAGGTTCTTCTAAACCTTAATCCTATTGTAGAATAGTCAATTATGATTCAAAAATAAAAATTAAGAATAGTAAAAAAGAAAAAGAGAGTAAGACCCAATAATATTAAAAAGCAGTGATCAAAAAAAAAAAAAAAGAAAA
>NW_020772001.1:0-11335 GCF_900518735.1 Pseudonaja textilis | reverse complement strand
CAGTGTACATAAAAGAAAAGAGACATTCGTCAAGAGTCAAGAATCATAAGATGCAAGGCTTAATGATAGTCAGAGGGTACAATAAGCAATCAAACAGTCAATATAAACCTTAAGGATACAAGTGACAAAGTTACAGTCATACAGTCACAAGTGGAAGGGGAGGGGTGATAGGGAGTGAAGAGAAAGTTAATAGTAGTGCAGACTTGGTAAATAGTTGGACAGCGTTGAGGGAATTATATGTTTAGCAGAGTTATGGCATTTGGGAAAAACCTGTCTTTGTGCCTAATTTATGTATTTATGTATTTATGCCAATTGTTTACAAGATAATAGGTATAAGTAAATACATGAATACATGTAAGAAAAATAAAAAAATAAAAGAAACAATAGGACAGGGATGCTTATGCACGCCCCCTTCAGACCTCTTAGGAAAGGGGTGAGGTCGATAGTAGACAGTCTAAGGTGAAAGTTTTGGGGGTTTGGGGAAGAAACCATAGAGTCAGGTCGAGTATTCCAGACATTGACCCCTCTGTTGCTGAAGTTGTATTTCCTGCAATTAAGTTTGGTGCGGTTGAGTTTGTATCTATTGTGTGCTCTTGTGTTGTTATGGTTGAAGCTGAAGTATTCATTGACAGGTAGGACATTGCAATGTATGATTTTATATACCATACTTAGATCAGACCAAAGACAGCATAATTCAAGGTTTTCTAGGTCTGGAATTTCAAGTCTGGTGGCATAAGGTATTCATTCTGCAATGAGTAGAGGAGTGGAGAACTCTTCTTGGGAAATATTTCTGGACTTTCTCAACTGTGCTAATATCAGACACATAATGTGGGTTCCAGACTGATGAGCTGTATTCGAGCATTAGTCTAGCAAATGTTTTGTCTGCTCTAGTTATTAGTGTGATATTACCAGAGAAAAAGCTACGTAAGTTTAGATTAACAACTCTTAATGCCTTTTTGGCTATGTAGTTACAGTGGGCTCTATTGAGGTAATTCCCCGTTAGGAGAATGAGCGCATACAGGGAGACGTATTTGAGAGGAGTGTTTGAATAATACACACACAGCACACAGATACACTGTACAGTAAATGTAGTTTTTTTTACTTTCAATAAAGGTTTAAGCAAAGTTCAAAACAAGCAGTCCAAAGTCATTCACAGGTAAATCAGTCAGTTTTCAATCCAGGGATAATCCAGTAACAAAGTCCAGTGTCAAAAGCAGTTCAGTATCAGACTTACATCAAATCCAGTAATATCAGTCAATTAGATGAAATGGAGGAACGGCAATACTCTCCAACAGAAAGAAAACAGAGACTCACTGAGACATACTGTCTTCTGAGACTAAGTCTAAAACAACCCAGGTTTCTGGCTCCATCTTATGGCCGTTTGAGAAACAACACCCAACTACAGTTTTGCATTTTCTTAAAGATACAGTTTTAAAATGTTTATCCTGGTTTATATATTTCTAACCCAAATACCTGTTAGGTGACTTATATTCCTAACAGGCTCTAGCACTTAGGTTATTTGAGATGAGTACTCCAAGATTCTTGACAGAGTTTGGATCATCAACAAGGTCTTGACTATTCAGCCTGCATTTTATTTTCTGATTTTTTTTGCCAATATGTAGGACAGAGCATTTATTTGTTGAGATTTGAAGTTGCTATTTGTTTGAGGATTCTGATACATAGTCAAGGTCTTTTTGAAGGGTAGCAGTATTGTCTATGGTGTTGAATAAGTTGTTCTGGGGTGCAGTGTTCTATAGAGTCGTTTTGAGGGTGGAAGTTGAAACAGTTTATGTCCAACATGTGAGGGGTCTATAGATATTTTCACAGCCCTCTTTTTGACTTCTGCAGGATATAGGTCCTCTGTGGAAGGCAGGTTGGTAGTAATTGGGGGGGTTTGGGGGTGGGTTTGCAGTCCTAATTCCTCTCTGGAGCCTGTGTCTGTTCTGTCGGGTTGCAGAACCCAACCAGACAGTTATAGAGGGCAGATGACCGACTGAATCATTCCTCTGTAGAACTGGATCAGCAGCTCCTTGGGCCATTTGAGCTTTCTGAGTTGGCGCGGAAAGAACATTCTTTGCAGTGCTTATTATGTGGTATTAACACTTCACATGATCTGTTGATGCAGCCTAGGACTGCATTGGCTTTTTTAAAGGGTCCCTTCCAACTCTATTATTCTGTTTCATTTCACTTAGAACTCAAGCATCTAACCACCTCGTTGCAAATTCTCCTACCAGAAGTTTACAACTTCCATTCTTACCTGACGCTGCTCTGTTGTTGTTTTTCAGCTTCACTGACACTTGTTCTGCTTTCCACCCAGGGGTAATTTTCTTTTCTTTTGTAAGCTTCCTTTCTGAGTTCAGGTGGCTTTAAAGATTATGATTGATTTCAGCTAAAATTCCCCAAAGTTGTCTTTCCTCCTTCCTCAGACACTTAGAATCTACGAAGACCTGTTCTCTCTCATTCCAGAGGACAGAATTGGTGCGAGTTACAGGAAGCAGAATCAGTGGAGTGGGAGAGAAATATCCTCATTGCTAGAAGAATTGGACAAGGAAGTCAATATCCCCGAGATACAGTGGCCTTCCTTTCGCTGGGAGAGTTCAAGAGAGGCTGAACTATCACCCACCCGGGAAACTTTAATATGGATTACTTCTCAAATCCAAATATCCTTCAACTGGGACTTTCCTGGCTCTGCCGCCACTCTGGAGTTTTGCTTGACCACAGAAATGATCCATGGACATCAGTGTGGATCTGTCTAGCTTTCCCCCAAAACTGGCCAGACAATCCAACTCTCAGGATTCTTCACCTCTCAGCCAGCGCTGGGATTCTACTAGTTTCCCTACCAGTTCGGCGATCGTGCACTTTGCGCGCGGCTCACGCAGCTTTGCAAACACCAGCTGAGAGGATAAAGAAGGGAAAAGCAAAGGGGCCGATGGAAGGGCCGATCCTGCCCTTTTCTCTTCTTTTTCCTCTCAGCTGATCCTCGGAGCTTTTTTGTTTACTACCAGTTTGGCCGGTAGCAATTTTGGTTACCAGTTCAGATGAACCGGGCCAAACCGGTAGTATTTCACCACTGCTCCCAGCTCCTCACTTTTAACAGTACTAATTCATGAATTGATATTTAGTATTCGCACTCTTGCTACAGCTTTATAAAGCCCTACTAAAGCCACACCTGGAATGCTGCATCCATTTTTGGTCGCCAAGTCACAAAAACGATGTTGAGACGTTGGAAAAAGTGCAAAGAAGAGCAACTGAGAGGATCAAAGGCCTGGATAATAAAACATATGAAGGATGGTTGCAGGATTTGGGTTTGGCTAGTCTAGAGAAAAGAAGGAATACAGGGGACATGATAGCAACATTCCCGTATTTGAGGGGCTGCCGTCAACAGGAGGGGTCAACCCTGTTCTCCAAAGCCCCTCAAATACGGGACAAGAAGCAACAGAGGGAAACCAATCAAGGAGAGAAACAACCTAGAATTAAGGAGAAACTTCCTAACCGGGAGGACAATTCACCAGTGGAACAGCTTTCCACCAGAAGTTGTGGGATGTTCATCCCTGGAGGCTTTTAAGAAGAGACTGGACAGCCCCTTGTCTGGGATGGTATAGGATCTCCTACTTGAGTAGGGGGGCTGGACTAGAAGACCTCCAAGGTGCCTTCCAGCTCCATTATGATTGATTGATTATAAAAATCTTTGTCTTTCCAGTCTGGATCTTCTTCTTGGTCAAGCTGCAACCCAACAATTGTTGGCTTTTCTTCTAAGGGCCGTCTCTTTTTCTGTGAGCAGAATTCTGTGAGGGCAACAGTCCCATTGAACATGTGTAAAAGCCCATATCAGGGATGGCAACGTGGCAATATATCATATGCAAATCATTTCTCCACCCATATTGCATCTGCCACTTGGCCAACAGTCATTGCTGGGTGATTTTGCTCCTTGTTTGGCAGGTGTGAGGAATATTCTGGGTTTTTGGTGAATAAAGTTGAGACATCCAGAAGGTGACAGGCAGAATAACAGAATTGGGAGGGACCTTGTAGGTCATCTAGTCCAACCCCCCGCCCAAGCGGGAGACCCTACACCATTTCTGACAAATGGCAGTCCAGTCTCTTCTTGAAAGTCTCAAGTGATGAAGCTCCCACAACTTCCGAGGGCAACTTTTGTTCCATGGGTTGATTGTTCTCCCTGTCAGAAAGTTTCTCCTTATTTCCAGGTTGAATCTCTCCTTGGTCAGTTTCCATCCATTGTTCCTTGTCTGGCCTTCAGGTGCTTTAGAAAATAGCTTGACCCCCTTCCTCCTGTCTATGGCAGCCCCTCAAATATTGGAAGACCACTATCATATCTCCCCTGGTCCTTCTCTTCTTCCCTAGACTAGCCAAGCCCAGTTCCTGCAACTGTCCATCGTATGTTTTAGTCTCCAGTCCCCTCATCATCCTGGTTGCTCTTCTCTGCCCTCTTTCTAAGGTCTCAACATCTTGTATATAGCATGGCACCCGATGAGTGATGGTAGTGGAGAAGGACTTGAAGATCTTGGGGACAGAATGAAACGAGAGATGAGACAAAAATCCCTATGTTGCCACAAGCAAGTTACGTTCAACCCTCCTACAGTGTAATTGGCTCTTATTTAATTCTAACCAGGTATTGATTATTAGTTGAGAAGATTCCTGTCACTTGCATTTAGGAATAAATCGGCTTAATTGAACCTTCACACGTGGACCTGGTCTTTTGCACCCAACAGGTGGCCACTTTAAGAGTTACGACAGTTACACCAGACTTGAAGGAGGTGATGATGGTAGTGGGTCATGGGTTCTTTCCTTTTCCAGAAGGTTCTTGAGAAGGTCATTGGGTTACAGGGGTCTCTGGAAGAAATAGATCATTTAGACCCCTTTCAATTGGAGTTTCGGGCTGGGACACTGTATGGAGACTATCCTGATCATATTTCTTTATATATTTATTTTAATATATGTTTTATTTTTATTCATAAACCTTTTGAATACAGTGTATTGTCAGAGTATGTCATTTACATAAAATCAAAAAGAATACAAACTGAGATATTAGCATATATATTGATAATAATAATAGCAGTGTCACAAAGTCATTTTAACTATGGTTCTCTTTACATGACCTTATTTATAGTTCTATAAATTATATCAACCTGTTTACAATTATAAACCCACTTATATATTTAATTCATACATAACAATAATCTTTCTTCGCTTTCTACCTCTTATCTCTAACCACTCATAAAACCTATTTCTTGTTAAGTAATATTTTGTATCTTATTTATCCTTTATTTTTAATGTCAGCCTATCCATCTCTGTACAGTCTAGTATTTTCCGAGTTATGTCCTCATCTTATGAAGTGTTCACATTTTCCCAATATTGCGCAAATACGATCCTTGCAGCTGTCAACACATACAAAACTAAACATACAGTCCCTTTATCATAAGCCTCGGGTATTATACCCAATAAAAATATTTCTGGCTGCTTCAAATCTATATGTTGCTTAATCATCTTTTCCAAAAAAAAAGTATGTATTTTTGTCCAATATTTTCTTGCTTTCATGCAAGTCCACCACATATGATAATAAGTACCTGGGGTTTGATTACACTTCCAACATTTGGTGGACATATTGCTAAACATTTTTGCTAATCTTGCCAATGGCAAATACCATCTATAAAACATTTTATAGAGATTTTCCTTATATGCAGTAGCCATTGTCAATTTATGATCACATTCGTAGATGACCTGTGATGGGATTGGGATGGGGACAAGCGAAGCCATCCTGGTTCTTCTTGATCTCTCGATGGTTTTCAATGATACCTATCATCAAATTGATCTGGATGGGGGGAGTGGAAGGAACAGGATTTGGTGGTCATCCTCCTTTCTCCATGGCTGGTTCCAGTCAGGATTGATAGGGGGAGAGAGGTCAAGCTTGAAATCTTTGGGATGCCTCAGGGTTTGAAGCTCTCACCTTTTCTATTTGTCACCTGCATGTGGCTCCTGGGTCAGGTCATCTATAGGTTCAGGATCAGATATCATCAATATGCTGAGGGACACTCAGCTATACATCCTGACCCTTGACCAGTCAAGCAATGCGGTCAACTCTTGTCCCAATGCCTAGAGGTGGAGAAGGTTTCAGTGAGATGGAACCAGCTCAAACCCAACCCTAGCAAGGCTGAGTGGGTCCCTTCCATATTTCACCCTGAAAAGACTTCCATATTCCCTTTGGGACTGGTGCATAATCAGAATAACAGAATAATAACAGAATAACAGGAAGGGGGTCCTTGGAGGTCTTCTAGTCCAACCACCACCTCAAACAGGAGACCCTATACCATTCAAGACAAAAGATTGTCCAATCTCTTCTTAAAAACCTTCGGTGATGAAGCCTCCACAACTTCTGGAAGCAAATTGTTCCGTTGGTTGATTGTTCTCACTGTTGGGAAGTTTCTCCTTAGTTCTAGGTTGCATCTCTCCTTGACTGGTTTCCATCCGTTGCTTCTTGTCCTGCCTTCAGGTGCTTTGGAAAACAGGTTGACCCCGCCCCTTTGTGGCAGCCCCGCAAACCAGGAGAGTTTTCACAGGGATTCTGTTAGGAATAACCATAGTTACCTAACGTTGTTTGGGTAAATAATATATAAACCATGATAGCAAAGTTTAAATGTGTTTTTTCACTTTAAACTCTAAACCAAGGGTGTCCAACCTTGGCCACTTTAAGACTTGTGGACTTCAACTCCCAGAATTCCTCAGCCAGCTTCTCCTGGGGAGGTTCTTGAGATGGTGGTTGGGTGTCAGCGGAACAGGAGACAGAAATGGGAGGGGGTCCCAAGGAAGGGAGATGCAGTTTTAGGGAAAGGCCAACCTATCTTGACTCAACGCAGCAGCAGAATCGGGATAATGAAAGGAGAATATTTGTAGCTCAGGACTGAAATGAGGGGTCTTTGATGCTCTCTGAGCTTGGTTGTTTTCTTACAGATTCTGGGAGTTGAAGTCCATAAGTCTTAAAGTTGCCAAGGTTGGACACCCCTGCTCTAAATGATATAATTTGGGTGCGGTTGAGAAACTGTCATAAGAGGGAGCTAGAGAACCTGGATTGCTACTGGATTGATGGTTGATTGTTCTGCGTGTTCCCTGTTGCTGACGTCGAAGGAGGAAAGAGTTTTGAACGCTGCATATCTACTCTACTGTGAGAAGATATTTACTGGACTGATTTATGGATTGACATTGTCAGTTAACCGACTTTTTGTTTGACACTGGAGTTTTGCAATTGAACAATCTCCAGACTGAACTGACTGAACACTAGTGAATGATATTTGGACTGATTGACCCTGCTAAACTCTTAATGGAATAAACTATTCAACTCAGACAGTGTATCCGTTTTTACCGAGTGTGTAAACTAAAAAACGCTTTCTCTCATATTCTCCTGACTGCCTGACTGCTGTGCACATTCTGCTAGGGTATATCCCTAACAGATTCATCTCGTAAGCTGTTGCATCCTTCCCTGGTCTAGAGGTCAGGATGGATTGTAACAATCATTCAAGCCTAGTCAACTCATGGATGGACTACTTCAAAGAGCTTCTGCATGGAGCGGTTCTTGGAGACCATTCTGAATCTGCGACTGGTTAGAATGTGGTAGCCCAAGCAGTGATATACAGACCATGCCACACCGACATAAATATTTCACGTTAGACTCCCTACTACGGACTTCTGGATGCTACTTGTCACCTTTGGAGCCCTACATGGCAGAGGGCCAAATTATTTAAGGCATGTTCTGTCTTTACTCTCTCCTCATCTTGTGGTCATCGATAGAGTTGACTCTCTCCGGCTCCCAGGGATAAAGCAGTGACATCTAGCACACCTCACGAAAGGGGCATTCTCCATGTAGTTGCACCTTCCCTCTAGTATAGCATCCCCTAACACTCTCACGCCACCTGGCCAGCATCGGAAAGACCATTAAAAACAGCCCTCTTCTCAAATCTTGGTGAAGTCCGGCAGCGGGTATCTGTTTCGGTCTCTGCTAAAGGAGGTAAGGAGATGTCGGTGGCTTTTCCTTCTGGTTGATGCCTTCAGTTGGGTTTAAACATGGATTGTACAATTTTTGCATATGTCAGATATTTGTATATGTCAGGGAAGACCATCCCCACCCCGACAGGGAAAGCCAGTAGAATATAAACTGAGAGCAAACCCTACTCTTACTAGTTTGGGTAATGAAACATCTACAAAAAACCCACCAAACTCAGAGAGCACCAAGGACACCAGAGTCTTCCTCCTTCCCCTCTTCCTCCTCCTCCTCCTCCTCCTCCTCCTCCTCCACCACCACCACCACCACCACCACCACCACCACCACAACCACAAATCTCACACCCTTCTAGCAGTGATGATGTTCCCTAGTTGGGTCATGAAACGCCTGCAAGCTTGGAAAACACCAAGTACCCCTCATTTCAACCCTGAGCTACAGATATTCCCCTTTTTGTGTCAAGTTGCCCAGAAGCATTTGGAGTCCAAGTGACTTCAACATTTCAGTCAATAAAGACATAGAATCAACCTTAACCTCTCCTTGGTGAGGGGTGTTCAACCATCTTGTGAAAGAGAAAAGAATTCAAATTGTCTCTGCATTAAGTCATCCCGCTTCCTGGATCTGGAGTTGTGAAATTCCCGGCGGGGAGAATAAATAGAGCCAGCAGCCCGAGGGTGAGGCAGACGGCTTCATCATGTCTTCTGGAGGTCTTCTTCTCCTGCTGGGACTCCTCACCCTCTGGGCAGAGCTGACCCCCGTCTCCGGCCAGGACCGTCCAAGTGAGCTTTCAGAAAGATCTGGAGACCCTTGGAAGGGAGGGGCTGAAGAGATCAGAGTTCTCCCCCAGGGAAGGGAAACCAAAGAGCCCCGTCTAGAACCCCTGGCTTGGTGGGGCTTCTCCCAGGGAGGTTCTTGAGATGGTGGTTGGGTGTCAGCTGAACAGGAGTCAGAAATGGGAGGATGCCCCAAGAAAGAGAGATGCAATTTTAGGGGAAGGCTGACCTATCTTGACTCAATGCAGCAGAAGAATCAGGATAATGAAAGGAGAATATTTGTAGCTCAGGACTGAAATGAGGGGTCTTTGATGCTCTCTGAGCTTGGTTGCTTTCTTGCAGATTTTTCATGATCCAAACTAGGTAGCATCATCCGTGCTCATGAAGATGTTTCCTAGTTTGGATCATGCAACTTCCAAACTTCAAAAAAACTGCCAAGCGCAGAAATTACCAAAGTCTCCTCAGTATCAGGATTTTTAAGCAATAGGAACTGTCATTCGGACATCCTGTCCAACTCCCAGAGCAGGAAACCAAATTAAAACCTCTTAGATGGCTCTGGACTGTTTGCAGACTGAGCATGCTAAGAGGGCACCAGGTTGGGGAAGTGAGTGAAAGACTTTTGTGCTAGCCAATCCAATAACATCCCCCTTCCCCTTTCCATTTGTCACAGAGTTTTGTTATCTTCCTGCGGAAACTGGACCATGTAAAGCCAAAATGCCTCGCTTCTACTACAACCTGGCTTCAAAACAATGTGAAAAGTTTATTTACGGTGGATGCAAGGGGAACAACAATAATTTTAAGACTCTGGATCAATGTCGCTACACCTGTGTTGGTACGTAGGGGAGGAGTTGCGGGCAGAGAATGTTTGTGGCTCAGGGTTGAACGGTGGGGGTCCTTGGTGCTTTCTAACCTTGGTGGCTTCACAGAATCACAGAGTTGGATGTCATCTTGGAGGTCTTCCAATCCAACCCCTGCTGCTGTCTCGCAAACGTTTCATGACCCAACGAGATAACATCTTCAGGGCTAGGAGGGCACAGGATTTGCTGCTTATTTATGTCTAAAAGAGCCCTGGTGGTCCAGTGGTTAGAATGCAATATTGCAGCCTGGAATTCAATCCTGATGGGGCTCGAGGTTGAGTTCTATCCTTCCAACGTTGGTAAAATGAGGGCCTAGATTGTTGGGGGAAAGGTGCAAAACATTGTAAACTGCCCAGAGAGTGCTGTAAAGCAGCGGGTCACCAACCTTTCGGATCTCAGGGGTCACCAAACTCATCATTTTAAATCCTGCAGACCAGAGACCCTGGGAAAATCCCCCCAAAGTCTGCAGGAAAATCCCCCTTCTGGTTTTCCTACTGATCGATCGTTCTTTATTTGGGATCGCAGGATACTGACTCCAGCTCCATTCTCAGAGGGAGAGAGAGAGAGAGACTTTTGACTTCATGCAAGGAAAGCAGCAGAAGCCGCAGAAGTCTTTCTTTTTTTTCCCCAAACTCCACCAGAAATGAGTCTTTGTGAGACTTGTCATGCCAACACAGCCTCTTGGAGCAGGAGGCCTTGCAGGGTCCCAGAGACTCATTTCTGGCAGAATTTGGGGGAGAGAAAGAAAGACTTTGGCTGCTTTCCTTGCGTGTAGCCAGAAGCAGAAGAAGAAAGAAGCAGAAAGAAGCAGCCCGGTGGGGAGGCCAGGTGTGTGGGGCGCGTGGGGCAAGTTCTCCCCCTCCACCCTTTCCCCCCTTCCCTCACTACCTCGTGTTGTTCGCAATGCAAGTGACACAAGCCTTGTGTTCCTGCAGCCCATGTGGGCGGCGCAGCCTTGTGTTCCCGCAAAGCCTGGATTAATTGCTTTGGGGGTGACATTTCCCTGTGGACCACCAAAATTTTCTCGCAGACCACCAGTGGTGCCTGGCCCACTGGTTGGTAACTACTATTGTAAAGCATTATGTGGCAGTATATAAGTCTTCAATATCTTCATAAATGACTTAGGTGAAGGAATAGAAGGGGAACTTACCAAATTTGCAGATGATACTAAACTGGCAGGAATAGCCGACACCCAAGAAGATCGGCTCAAGATCCAGATGGCCCTTATCTAGCAAACACTGGGCCCTATCTAACAAAATGAAGTTCAGTGTAGAGAAGAGTGAAGTCTCAGGCAAGAAAAACCCACAATACACATATATAGATTGGTTGAAACTAGGCTTGATGGCAGTAACTCTGAGAGCGATCTTGGAATCCTAGTGGGAAATCTCTTAAATATGAGCCAACAGTGTGCAGCATCATCCAAAGAAGCCAATGCAATCCTAAATTGCATTAACAGAGGGGTACAATCAAGGTCACGTGAGGCACTAATACCACTCTATAAAGCCTTAGTAAGGCACACCTAGAGTCCTGCATCCAGTTTTGGTCACCACACTATAAAAAAGATGTTGAGTCTCTGGAAAAAGTGCAGAGAGGAACAACCAGGATGATGAGGAGACTGGAGACTAAAACTTATGAAGAACAGTTGCAGGAACTGGGCCTGGCTAGTCTAGGGAAGAAGAGAAGGACCAGGGGAGACAGGA